>JACEIK010001978.1:43132-72214 GCA_018107945.1 Datura stramonium
GAGCATGACGTCCTACTCTTATGATCATTTATGAATTTCATATATATTTTAAATGTCCATTTTACTTACCTTGCATACTCAGTACATTCCACGTACTGACTACATACATTCTATGCTATATCTTTCATGAAGCAGGTCCCGGTTCTCAGGCTCATCCTCACCCATAGATAGTTTCAGATTCACTCTTAGTGCTCTTGGTGAGTCCTTATGTTTCGAGGGCTGTATGTTCATCCTTCATGTTGTTTCTTTCAATTTCTGGATGTTGGATTAGTTAGGGAGTTGTCCCATCAATCTGCCCTTCATGTTTAGAGGCTTATCAGACTACAAGTTGTATTCAGCCATATTGTACAAGTCTTGTATTGATTTTCTCTTTGGAAATGTTATGATTGCGTTATTATATGTTAAGTCTTCCACTCATGTGATTGGATTAGATGTATGCTCATGCCATGGGTCAACATTGGGTCTCTCGAGGCTCCTTGTCCCGTGTCTACGATCCGGGTGTACGTTTGGATCGTGACAAACTTGATATCAGAGTCATAGGTTTGGAAGTGTCCTAGGGAGTCTGAAAGCTGCGTTAAGTAGAGCCTTTTTCTTGGGTGTGAAGCGCACCACACTTATGACAAAGAGGCTACTAGACGTTTAAGAAATGTTTCCTTCTTTCATGATCTATGTCATGCGATGAACGTCCTTTACTCTTCTAATTCATGCTATTCGCATTGCAGAATCATGCCTCTACATCGAGTAAACGCCAGGAGAAACGACAATGTAATGATCATGAGGGTGCCCATGATGGTGAGCATCAACCAGCTCCACCCGTTCATGAGGAACACGTATCAGATCCAGCTGCCCATACCGAGTTTAGGGCAGCAATTCAGATGTTGGCACAGGCCATGACTTCCCCGATCCAAAATCAAATAGTGGCACATTTCCCTCAGAATGAGAATGCAGCGGCAGCTAGGGTGAGGGATTTCTTGAGGATGAGCCCTCTGAAGTTCACGGGGTCAAAGGTGGACGAGGATCCACACGATTTTATAGAGGAGATTTTGAAAATCACCCAGGTTATGGGGGTGAACAATAAGAAATGCGTTGGCTTGACCTCCTACCAGCTAAAGGGGGTAGCACATATATGGTTTAAGCAATGGAGAGATGCCATGGAGGCGGGTGCCGGCCCGGTAGGTTGGGATGAGTTTCACACTGTATTCATGGATCGATTCTTCCATTGGGAGATGAGGGAGATCAAGGCGGATGAGTTTGTTAATATAATGCAAGGTAATATGTTGGTCCAGGAATATGCATTGGAGTTCACCCAGTTATCCAAGTATGCTCCGGAGTTGGTGGCGGATCAACGGGCTCGGGTGAGCCGTTTTGTGCATGGGGTAGCAAATTATTTGGACAAGGATTTTTGGATCGACATTCTTTACCGGGACATTGATTTTTCCTGCATTGTATTGCATGCACAGAAGATGAAGTCGGTCTACAGAAGGTAGAGAAGGCCAAAAGGGCCAGGACCGACAGCTATGGGGTTTCTCAGGCCAGGATAGAGGGTGGACCACATTAGCAGTCCCAGCACAGGTCCATTTCTCTAGCTCCATCATCGGCCAACATGCCATCCAGGTTCAGGGGAGACCAGAGGAGCAGGGCTACAGGCTCGAGGGATCATGGTAGCATGTAGGTGGAGCGCACTTTTCCAATTTGTGTGAAGTGCGGCAAGAATCATCTCGGGAGGTGCCTGATCGGCGCGGATGATTGTTTTGGGTGTGGCAAAACCAAACACAGGATCAGAGATTTCCCTGCAGCCAGTTCTACCGCTCCAGCAGCATGACCCCCTTAGAAGGGTGCCTCCACTAGTTCAGCATGTGGTCAGCGCAAAAACAGGTTTTATGCTCTAGTGCCTCGCCAGAAGCAGGAGGCTTTGCCAGATGTGGTCACAGGTATGTTGCAAGTCTTCCATATTGATGCTTATGCTTTGTTAGATCTAAGATCTACTTTGTCTTTTGTGACCCCTTATATTGCTAGTAGTTTTGGAGTTAGTCCTGAAATTCTGTCAGAATCGTTCTCCGTATCTACTCCAGTCGGTAAATCAGTGGTAGCTAGGCGAGTATATAGAGGGTGTCCCATCACAGTGTTGCATAAGGTTACCTCCGCAAACTTAGTAGAATTGGACATGACTGACTTTGATATCATCTTGGGTATGGATTGGTTGTTTGCATGTTATGCTTTGATTAATTACAGGACCCGTGCAGTGTAATTTTGATTTTTGGGTGAGTCAGTTCTGGAATGGAAGGGTAATTCCATTGTACCAGTCAGTCGGTTTAATTCATACCTTAAGGCCAGGAAAATGATCTCTAAGGGTTGCATGTACCACCTAGTTAGGGTTAAGGATGTAGAGTTCGAGACCTCGACTATTCAGTCAGTTCCAGTGGTGCATGAGTATCCGGAGGTTTTCCCCGAAGATTTGCCAGGTGTTTCTCCGGAGAGGGAGATTGATTTCGGTATTGATCTATTGCCCGATACGCAGCCTATCTTCATTCCTCCTTACAGGATGGCTCCAGCTGAGCTAAAAGAGTTAAAAGAACATTTGAAGGACTTGTTGGATAAGGGTTTCATTAGACCAAGCAAGTCTCTATGGGACGCACCGATTCTATTTGTTCGGAAGAAGGATGGATTCCTTCGGATGTGTATTGATTATCGGCAGCTGAATAAGGTCACTGTCAAGAACAGGTACCCCTTGCCCTAGATTGATGATTTATTTGAGCATTCCAGGGTGCCAGGTGTTTCTCGAAGATAGATCTCAAGTCTGGGTATCACCAGCTCAGAGTCCGGGAGAGTGATATCCCAAAGACAACCTTCAAACCCGGTATGGCCATTATGAGTTTATAGTTATGTCATTTGGACTAACTAATTCTCCTGCAGCCTTTATGGATCTGATGAACAGGGTGTTCAAGCCGTATCTAGACATGTTCGTGATTGTGTTCATTGATCACATCCTTATATACTCTTGGAGCGAGAAGGAGCATGCCTCCCATTTGAGAGTAGTGCTTCAGACCCTCAAGGATCGTCAGTTGTATGCCAAGTTTAGCAAGCGCGAGTTCTGGTTGAACCCTGTGGCATTTCTAGGCCACGTGGTACCAGGTGAGGGCATAGAAGTAGACTCTCAGAAGATCGAGACGGTAAAGAATTGGCCTAGACCGGTGAACCCATCAGATATCAGGAGCTTTTTGGGCTTAGCGGGTTACTATTGGAGATTTGTGGAGGGTTTTTCATCTATTGCAGCCCCATTGACCAGGTTGACTCAGAAAAAGTTGAAGTTCCAATGGTCGGAGGCTTGTGAGGAAAGCTTCCAGGAATTGAAGACCCAACAAACTTCAGCACCAGTGTTGACTTTACCCGAGGGTATGGATGGCTTTGTTGTATATTGTGATGCTTTGAGGGTCGGACTGGGATGCATGTTGATGCAACATGGGAAAATAATAGCATATGCCTCTCGACAGTTAAAGGTTCATGAAAAGAATTACCCGACTCATGATCTTGAGTTGGCCGTGGTGGTATTTGCATTGAAGATATGGCGACATTAATTGTATGGGGTCCATGTGAACGTGTTCATGGATCACAAGAGCTTGCAATATGTGTTCACGCAGAAGGATCTCAATCTTCGGCAAAAAAGAGGTGGTTGGAGTTATTAAAGGAATACGATATAAGTGTTCGTTACCACCCGGGCAAGGCTAATGTGGTGGTGGATGCACTTAGTAGGCTCTCTATGGAGAGTGTGTCCCACGTGGATGAGGCAAAGAAGGAGTTGGTGAAGGAGGTCACCAACTTTTAAGATTGGGAGTTAGATTGATCGACTCGACTGATGGCAACGTTGTTGTGCAGAATGTGTCAAAATCATCCTTGGTGGTTGATGTCAAATCTAAGCAAGATGAGAATCCGATTTTGAGGAAGCTGAAGGAAGAGGTGCAGAGTCAAAAGGTGGAGGTTTTCTCCCAACGGGGAGATGGTGTGTTACAATACCAGGGTCATCTTTGTGTCCTAGATGTTGATGAACTGAGAGTTCGGATATTGCATGAGGCACATGGTACCAGATATTCTATCCACCCAGGATCCACGAAGATGTATCATAACTTGCGAGAAATCTATTGGTGGGATGATATGAAGAAGGATATTGTAGAGTTCGTAGCCAAATGTCCAAACTGTCAGCAAGTGAAAGTCGAGCATCAAAGGTCCGGCGACGTACTTCAGAGTATTAGCATTCCAACATGGAAGTGGGAAGAGATTAACATGGATTTCATTACAGGCCTACCTCGTACTCGACGACACTATGATTCCATTTGGGTAGTGGTAGACAGGTTAACCAAGACTGCACACTTTCTACCGGGCAAGACCACAGATTCAATGGATGATTATGCCAAGTTGTATATTCGGGAGTTGGTTCAACTTCATGGAGTTCCCTTGTCTATTATTTCAGACCGAGGTACTCATTTTACCTCCCAGTTTTGGCGGTCTTTTCAGAAGGGACTTGGGACTCAAGTCAAGCTCAGTACAGCCTTTCGTTCGCAAATGGATGGCCAAGCCGAGCGAACAATTCAGACTCTTGAGGACATGTTGGGGGCATGTGTTATGGATTTTAAAAGTAGTTGGGATGATCATTTACCCTTAATCGAGTTTGCTTATAATAACAGCTATCACTCTAGTATCCAAATTGCACCGTTCGAGGCTCTCTATGGGCGGAGGTGTAGATCTCCCATCGGATGGTTTGAGGTTGGTGAGGCAGCTATGATAGGGCTAGATTCGGTTCATGAGGCCATGGTAAAGGTTCAGTTGATAAGCGCAGGCTGAAGACCACTCAGAGTCATCAGAAATCATATGCCGATGTGAGGAGAAGAGATTTGGAGTTTGAGGTGGATAATTGGGTATTTCTAAAGGTATCTCCCATAAAGGAAGTCATGTAGTTTGAAAAGAAAGGGAAACTCAGTCCATGCTACGTTGGTCCCTACCGGGTTGTGAGGAGAGTTGGTAAGGTGGCGTATGAGTTGGACTTGTCCTCGAAGTTATCTTCAGTTCATCCTATATTTCATGTGTCACTTTTAAAAAAATGTTTGTGTGATCCAGCTTTAGTAGTACCGGTGGACAGCGTTGGTGTAAAAGACAGCCTCAATTATGAAGAAGTACCCATGGAAATATTAGATCATCAAATCCGTAAGCTAAGGAACAAAGAAGTAGCTTCAGTTAAAGTATTATGGAGAAATCAGCATGTTGAAAGAGCTACGTGGGAAGCCGAAGCGGATATGATGACTAGATACCCACACCTGTTCTCTACCGGCTCAGTTTTAGTTTGAGGTATCAATTTTTGCCCTAATTCTCTAATCAGTTTCCATTTTCAGTTCATGTGCACAAGTTTGATTTATGTTATGATAGATGTACGTGATGTCTGAATTTAGTCTATTGGTGAAGAAGGACATAGCGGACATAGCGGTGCGCATGAAGAAGGACATAGCGGAGTTTGTCGCTAAGTGTCCGAATTGTCAGCAGGTGAAAGTGGAGCATCAGAGACCGGGAGGTGTGCTTCAAGATTTCATACTTGAAAGTGGGAGGAGATCAATATGGACTTCATCACAAGATTGCCTCGTACTCATCAACATTATGACTCTATTTGGGTGGTTGTGGACAGGTTGACTAAGGCAGCTCATTTTCTACCGATCAAAACTACCTATTCAGCGGAGGATTATGCTAAGTTGTACACTGGGGATCTAGTTCGGTTTCATAGAGTGCCATTGTCCATTATATCAGATAGAGGTACTCAGTTTACCTCCTGTTTTGGAGATCATTTCTAAAGGAACTTGGTACTCAGGTCAAGCTTAGCACATCATTTCACCCGCAAATAAATGGCCAGGCAGAGTGGACTATTTAGAATCTTGAGGACATGTTGAGAGCATGTGCTATTGACTTCAAGGGTAGTTGGGATGATCATTTGCCTCTCTTTGAGTTTGTGCATAGCAACAATTATCATTCCAACATTCAGATGGCTCTGTTTGAGGCTCTCTATGGGCGTAGATGTAGATCACCTATTGGTTGGTTTGAAGTCGGTGAAGCTGCAATGATAGGACCAGATCCAATCCATGAGGCTATGGAGAAGGTTCAGCTCATAAGAGATAGGTTGAAAACAGCTCAGAGTCACCAAAATTCCTATGTGAATGTGAGGAGGAGGGACCTTGAGTTTGAAGTTGATGATTGGGTGTTTCTAAAGGTGTCTCCTATGAAGGGTGTGATGATGTTTGAAAAGAAAAAGAAACTCAGCCCTCGTTATGTTGGTCCCTATCGAATTGTGAAAAAGGTTGACAAGGTAGCATATGAATTGGAGTTGCCCTCTGAATTAGCTTTAGTCCATCTAGTTTTCTATGTGTTCTCTTAAAAAAGTGTTTGGGTGATCCATCTCTAGTTGTTTCGGTGGACAGTGTTGGTGTGAAAGACAGCCTTAGTTATGAAGAGGCTCCGGTGGAAATACTGGATTGTTAGGTTCGTAAGCTAAGAAATAAAGAAGTATCTTCAGTCAAGATTTTATGAAGGAATCAGCATGTTGAGGGAGCTACATGGGAAGCCGAGGCAGATATGATGGCTAAATACCCGTATCTATTCCCTTCCGGCTCAGTTTCAGCTTGAGTTATCTTTTTCCTCCTTAGTACTCTATTTAATTTCATGTTCAACTCATGTACGCAGTTTCTTTCATGTTAATGAATGTATGTGTAATTCGGGAATTTAGTTCAGTCATGTAGTTCAAATCGGAATCAGTCACTCCGTCAGTTTTTAACATGTATGTTCAGTATTTGAGTATGATGATTGCATTTCTATGCTTTTCTGTATGATTTTCAAAATTCGAGGATGAATGTTCCTAAGGGGGGAGATATTGTAATACCTTGAAAACTCTAAGATCAAACCCGGGAGTTGAAACAGAGAAAACAAAATTTTATACACTAGGTCATAGGACGAGTCATCCAGTGACCCGTCAGGAACCCTGCGAGTTGTTAAGTGACTCGTGGGGAGATGATGAGACTTGGTTGAAAATTTCAGTTTGGGGTGACCATGGTTGTGACCACAAATCGTGGTTAGCCCCACGATTCGTTAGGTCACCTGTGGTAAAAAATGGTTGAAGGAAGAAGGAAAGCAGGCAATGTTGGTGACGGGTCATCACCATGACTCCTCGAATAAACCATGGGTCGTGGTGTCCCCCAGCAGAAATGTGGCAATGAAGGTAATGACTAGTGACCACGGGTCGTGGTCTAGGCGACGATCCGTCCAGTCCCTCATGGGACTAATAGTATGTTTTTCCCTGCGAATTAATTAAGGGCTTTTCCATAATTCCTAAGTTCCTAATGTCATGCCCCACCTTGGGAGGCATGACTGGCACCTGGTGCCACACTGGGATCTAACTGACCTGGCTGGGCTTATCCCGTTTGGTGCATGCCTGCGACTCAATTCAAGAAAGCAATGAGCTATATCTCGGTTATAAACACGTCCTCCGACCAACAAAACCGTATAGCCACCTATAAATAAAAACAACTAACGAACAACAGGCAATAAAAAGGAATCCTATGCGGGCCGACAAGACCACCATGATATCTAGTCATATTAGAAACGGAAACAAGCTACTATACTAGGCCCCACACGGCCAACATGTGAAGCATAACTGATTAAGGCCCCACACGGCCAACATACAACTAACTGACTGACGACTGTAGTCTACAAGCCTCTAAGAATATAAATAGTGGTCGGGAAAGGGCCCCGACCTACCCAAAATGCTATACAACTGAAATACTGAAATCCTTACAACCTGGCAACTCCGAATGAAAGGAGCTGGCTCAATTGTGGACTCTGAACAACTGCTACTGAAGATCCTGAACGTTGTTTGTCTAAACCTACAGGCAAGTAATACAGCACCCCATAATTTGGCGTTAGTACAATATATACCGAATATATAAGGCAGTCATAAAAGATGAATGGAAACCGTTAAAAACTGAAAGTAAGTAGAAAGGAGGGGAGGGACACTTAACCTGTAAGCTGGCTTATTCGTAATCTGCATCTCGCAAACACTATATATATACATGAGCTAAGACATTGTGACTACACATCCATAAGCTATAACTAGCAGGCAAGAATACAAACAAGAACCTAACCGGGCCCCTATAAGCCTTGAAGGTACAATCAACACAAGAATCACTCGCTCGGGCCCCCATAAGTCCTGGCGAGCACAGTTCAATCTATATACCCCTAATAAAGTTTCTATGACTCTATAGGTGCTATAGCCAACCTACCAGTCCCCTAGGTTTGCAACTGAGCCCTCTCGGCTCTTGATCTATAGTTGTGTCTGAGTCTAGTGGACTCTGAATAACTGCACCCCGAGCACCAGGCTCGATGGGGGTGTACTGTTGATACGACATAGAAATAATAGTCCAACCATGGAATGGACTGTATAAGGTCCTCAGACCTCATCTTCGTCCCTCGCGGATGGCATATCGCTCTCTTGGAGCGACGTCATCTAGCCCCTGGCGGGTGACGACACAACTAGTAACTCTGGGGTGGTCACAGAAGGCTCCTAAGTAAGGGCAACCCCACCCAAGGTGCTATACTGATATCTCAATCTAGCCACTCAAAAGGCGTATTTGGCCTTCGGGGCCTAACGCGACTTCAACTCACCCCTAGAATAATCTGTATGTGTGCTAGCAGGCACACCCCGTGCACCTTTATTTGATTAGAGGATTCTCTAACGGTCTGGACTGGATAGGGCGAGGTTTGAAGTGGCCTAACAATATTCTGGATATCCTACTAGGACAATTATAACTCATAGGCAACTGTGGGGTTGCAGATGACTAATCACTTGGTTCCTTTGCTTGGAATGACTGTAGGGCTGCTACTGACCGTATATGCCTTTGAGCGGCCAGTCTCTAATCTTCCCCCAGGCATCTGACGACAATCTTAGCCTGGAGACAATACTGTGCGAACATGGTTCTAGTCCCTTAAGCCTTAATTTGGTATGTTCATCTCTTATATGAATCTTCTGGACAACCCCTAACCTTGTAGATACATTTATATAAACCTAGCCACTCACGGCAATCCATACCTGAATATCTTATAGGAACAGGCCGAGGCATTGGCCATGCCTCTAACTGCTAGTAAGGTCCCCTTCCTTAGGGTACCCACGGGTCTATTTGGTCTGAACAACTAGGTTGGCTTCCTGGCGACCTGCATGACGAATACTAGGTCAACTGTAACTAACAATCACTGGTAGTGGCTAACTACGTGGCAGGATGTCACTCAGTTCAATAGACAACCCTAATGCCGCTAACTCTAAAGTTTGGTCATCTTATCTCAACTGCTAGCCTGAGGCGTGAGGGTACGCCAAAGGCCTCAGGGCGTGCTTTCCTGGCAACACAGGTGCCAAACTGGTAGTTATATCGCCTAGCTACTTCTATGTTGTTCAACTTACTAACTCAGGCCCATTAATTATCCACAACTTCTAAGGTCTAGGCTAGACAAGAAAACATCCAACTCTACTAACACAATGCACTGGAGAATAGAGAAGTTTCTATGATGCTTCTCGCGTGTATCCCGCTTAACCTGCTCTTTCCTGACACGGGATACTGCAATATAATCTTTAAGCATTTTCTAGCAGCTAATCGCAACATATGTGCATTCTCAGTCTATAGAAAACAGCTGACCACAACATGTCTAATCACAATCTACTGATGATAGCTGGCCGTAATACATATATGTATATACTCATTGTCCACTGATATCAGCTAATTACAAAAACAATACTTCTAGATCTCTCACTAGGATTCAGATGTAGTACAACGCTATAGAAACTAACTTGCCGAAGGAATTTACCTTAACATACCTCGATTGATGTTTTTCAAATAACCGTCGAGTTTCAAATAGTATTTAACAGCTCCTCCCAACTGTAACTTTAATACTGAAAGAATGGGTCTAATTTTAATACTAAACTCGGCAAAATCGGCAACTTTTAATACTAATATAAATTATAATTAAATTACGTAAAACACGGCCTAAAACCTATAATTTCCTGAGAGTTCAGAAGGGAGAAATGCTTACCTGAAGCTTGTGATCACTTAGGAATCAATTTGGATAAATTTTGATAACTTTTCCTCTGTGGGGTTCCGATTTGCAGGGCGTATTTTGAGAAAATAACTCAGTAGTAATGCTCCCTACAGGCTGAGAACTCGATACCTGAAGTTAATTTGAGTTTGGACCGTGTTTGATTGCGTAACAGACGAAAATCAACTGAAATCTTCGTTTTCTTCCTTCTTTGGCCGAAGAAAACTTTGAAAATGAATTAAAATTAAAAGGGAGGGGCTTATATATAGGTGAGGTCGGTTGGCAAGAGGTGCGCTTCGCACTGACCATCGCGCCAACCTCCCTGTGTGTCGCACCTCTCAAGGCGACAAGGGGATGGCATGCCACGCTGCCCAGGGCGCCGAGTCTTTGGCGTTGCGAGTCCTTGCGACCTGGCCTCACTTGACCCGACTTCTGAGGTTTTTCTCACACGCGTCAAGCTTTCTTTTCATATCGTAATCACACGTACACCTACCCCAATCGATAGCATTCTACGGGGTGTAACACCTAAGGCCCTAAACTTACGTCATTTTAAGCTCAGAATAGAGTGTTTTAAGAAGAGCTAAGTCATTCTAAGTCTATCCTAATTTGTAAATGCAATCTTAGAGAGTTGAGAGGTGATCAAGCCTAGTTCTTCAAGGTTCTTCTTCAATTCTCGTGGGGCTATTAAGGAAGTGGTAAAATCAGATCTCTTCAGGTATGTAAGACTATGAATGGGTGAAATTATCCGCACCTTTTCCAATTCCCTCTCAATTCATGATGTTCTAATTGATGAATCACTGGGTTTCTACCCAATTTGTGAATTTCCTAAGTTTCAATCATGGGTATGATCTAAGAATGTTTTAAATGATGAATTATGATAAATGGGCAGATTTTACAATGTTTTAAATTATAAATTATGTTTTCAAGTTTTCTAAAGTATGATTCCCATCCATGAAAGTTCATAGAAAGTTGAGATCCATGAGATAATGTGTTCAAATATGATGAGATTTTTATGAAGAAAGTATGATTTCAGAAATACCCCATGTCTATGTTCATGTTTTCAAAGTGAATCAAGTTGATTTCAAGCATGTGTAAGTATTGGGCGAGCCCATATGATCAAGTATGTTTTATCATTTCATGAGATTAACACCACATGGTTTTGGAGTATAGACTTCCATTATTTTCAGCTTGTGGTATGCTTTGAGCTAAGGCTCCTCATGTTATAATTTCAGATTTATGTATGTATGTTATGAGTCAACTTCATCTCTAGACGATGGTTCAGCTTCGTTGAAAAATAATAGAGAACATATGCATATTTTTTGGAGTAGTGTCTAGCACCGAATAGGCTAAGTGTCATTTCAAACCTATGCCTCAGAACTTCTGGCAGCTAACAAGAAGTATGTTTAGATTGTTTGGGACCTCCCTTGTGAGCTTCCCCTACCCCCAAGGGGCCTTCAGCTTAATATCGATATCATGGTAGCATCCTTAGCCCTGGTAAAGGTTGGAGCAGCTCTTCCCACTTGAGTGTGATAATCGGGACCACGTAAGCCTATCATAATAATGTCGATTATATAATGAGTCTCCCATTGTTCCTCATGATTTCAGTTATACATGTACATCAATCATGATATTATGTTTTTAACAGGTTTGACCCAATGTTTAGTTTACTCATGAATATCGGTTTTCAGCTTTGGGTCATTCAATTTCGAATATGATGTTAGGATCATGATTTCGAGAAAATTGCATTCAAACCCTACTCTCAGAATCTTATCTTGATTATGTTTTATAATATGCATTATTTATGATTTTACTTACTTAGCGGTTTTACTTACCTTGCATACTCGGTATATTCCACGTACTGACTGCATACTCTATCTTTGTATCATTTTACTTGTTGGCTCAATGTCAGGCTCGATCTGTTGCTAGTCAGATTCCCAGGCTTTCCTCAGCCTAGTTGGTAATCCTAATCTTTCGAGGCCCTTCTCATTAGTTGTATTTCGTATTTTCAGTTTCCAGACAATAGTGAGTTAGTCGGAGTCTTGTCCCACATCAACTCGTCGGTATTAGAGGCTTCTTAGACATAGATGTATTCAGCTTTAAACTTGTATGATACCAGATGTTATGTTATGTTCAGACTTCCTCTATGATATTCTTGTTGATCTTCATTTCATTTGAGCAGAGTTAGATGTTATGATAATGCCATGGGTCGACTTGGAATCTCTTGGGGTTCTTAATCCCTTGTCTCGATTTGGGCTTATGTTCGAATCGTGACATTAGATATATCATATTTTATACACAATCCATACCCAAAAATATGTTTATATATAACATGGTATAAGAAAGATTAATTAAATCAATTTCCATATTCATTCCCCATATGTACATATATATAAAAGGTGAACATACAATTTTATATATCCCATCCATACAATACATGAGTGATAAAATCTAATACAATATATAGTAAAAAACTACTACTAATGAAATATAGTAATTTGATCCAAAATAATTGATTTTCGTCATCCTTCTTCACATAATCAATGATCTTCTTTTTCTTCAGATGTCTCCTAAGCCAATTTTTCAAAAATAATCTAGATGAACTTTCTTGAACACTTTGAAGATATAGATCTTGTAAGTTTGAATGCTCTTCTTTGCCTTCTTAAAAATATAGATCTTGTAGGTTTCAGTTCTCTTCATCTTTCAAACATGCAATGGTGATGTTAAATATGGTGAAGAAGAATAAATTTAACCCTTCCCACAATGATTTGTGTGTAGAACGAGAAGATGGAGCAAACGATTAACCTAACAAACTATCTTCAGTTGTTGAAAGAAGAACAATGCGAAAATTTGAGGGAGGCGTGTACTACAACAAGAATGGAGTGAAAAGTACTAAGGAAGGAGGAGAGCAATGTATTAAGGAAAATAGATAATTTGAAGAAAGAGAAAAAATATATCTTTAAGAGAAATTAAAGGAAGAGAATATATTTTGATAAGGAAGGAGGATAATAGTGTATTAAGGAAGATAGACAATCTTGAAAAAGATAATACTATGAGAAATTAAAGGAAAAAAATATTTTTTGATACATGAGAAATATAAACTTATAGACTTTTCATTGAAAATGGAGCTAAAAAATAGCACAGGTAATCTACTTCCCGAATTTATGCCCACTTTCCAAAAAATGTGTGTACTTTAATATAAATTTGATATTTTTGTAATTAATATTTGATTTTAGTAAATAATTAAAAGTATTGATATATTTTATAACCAAATGTCTTAGATGATTATTTTATGTAATTTTCTTATAAGAAGACAATTTTTAATGTTGCGGGGTCCTATTAGGCCTTGTTTCTTTGTAATTAATAGAGGTGTGAATCACCGGTGGGTTTAGACCTTAGGCCATTAAATGCGTTTTGTAGTCTTTGAAATCTAAGCACTTGTTTGGTCACAGACCAAATTGTGCTTTTAAGCCAAAATAGTTTTGAAGTAATTTTGTAGGTTGTGTAAAATTTAAAATTCTTTTAAGCATTTTAAAGCTAAAATAATAAAAAATAAGCCATCAAGCGTCATAGCCCCTCCTTGAGAGGCAAGACTGGCACATAACGCCTACTAAGACTGGACTCTTTGGACTCACGAGTCTAAACACTTCTGGTGCCGGAGCGGGTGTAACTCGGGTTCATGGAACCAATGGGCTATAGAACGGCTGTAAATACAGCCTCCGTCCATGAGCCTATGGCCTCCTGTAAGAAAACAACAACTGACCAGAACCATAGTAGTATAAAGAGACCTATGCGGGCCGACAATGCCACCATCTTCGACTAGTTTCACTAAAAAGCTGAACTAAATGCGAAACTGCTCTATGAACGACAAGGTCACCAACTATCAACTATACAAGGCCCCACCCGCATCATAAATAAACTGAAACATACACACGGCCTCCACACGACCGATTTTTACGACTAACCATAAGGAATATACAATCTTCAAGCCTCCTAAGGCAGCAATAAGATGGTCGGGACCCGGGGCCCCCGGCTACCCGTTTGTACAACAAAAGAAAAGGGATAAACCTCTATCTGTAAAGCTTCCGGATGACAGGAGCTGATGACTTTGTGTGCAGGCTGAGATTACGAGGATCGACTCCTCGTCTATGAGTACTTACAGGCAATGCAGCACCTCCAAACAAGCGTCGAGTACCACGGGTTCCGAGGTATGCAAAGCAAAGCGAACATAGCGAAGATAAACAGTATACTAGTAATTCTTGAAATGCCGGAGGATAGCTAAAACTGTCGGGGAATAACGAGTCTGTACCGAGCTTAACTGTACTGGAAGAAGATAAGAATCATAATTGTCGTGCGGCGTCCTGCTATCTATCAATTTAATAAGTGACATATAAATATATTTAATAAGTAACATATATATATATATAGCATAAAAGAACCTATACTGACCCCATAAGCCGGAAGGTGCCAATCAACACGCAATCTATATACTCCTACCCGGGTCGCCATCAAGAAATAAATTCACTCACTCATCCTAACTACGAGCACCCCGCCGGCCCCTGGGTATGTATCTTGGGCTCTTTGGGCCACGACTATAAACGTATGCGAGTCAGGAGGACTTCATACATGCTTGTAATATGAGATCTTTGTATCATGTCTGTAATCTATGCCCTGGGCGCAAGCGCTCGAATGGGTATTCTGTAATGCTGATCATCCTGATATGGGAATGTTGTATCCCATTTTCATCCTACTGCAAACGACATGCCACTCCTTGGAGTGACGTATCCTCACCCTCTGGCGGGCGAGTTGACACAGCTATTAGCCACAGGGGCAAGGGGCTCTAAGGGTGCCCACTTAACACAATCAGGTCTTAACAGAACCTTAATAATCACATATAACATGTATAGTAAATCTGATAATACTGTTCATGTTATGATGATATTCTATTCTGATTTCAAATTTGAATTAAATTGAATGCGATAAAGTGCGAAATAATATCTTGTACATTTTATGTAATTTCTTGACTTTTATTACGAATACGACATAATAACTTAGACATGCTTACTGAATTCACACTGGGCATAATACTTGGCTTCTGAAACTTTCTTATGAGATTTACTCTATTTTATTATGCTAGAATTACTAACTTGCCGAAGAAACTAGCTTTACATACCTCAGTTACTAACTTCTTGGCTAACTGATTGTAGCTCGGCCAATATCAGCTATTTCTTCCAGTGCATTCATATTTATAGCAATTAGAACTAAATTCATCAATATTCCAGAAGAAAACACTACTTTGAATATATATATATAGCCCAAACTTTGACTTATTGAAAGCAATCGAAAACCCTAAGCTATTTCTCAAGTCCAGAAGGAGGAAATACTCACTTTGGAGCTAGGAGTATATTGACACTATTTTGGATCAATTACACTTACCTTAGCTCTGTAAGACGATGATTCTCCGGTCGAATTTCATGAAACTAACTCCTCGAAATGTTCTTTGCAGCTTTATACTTGATTTACCGAAGTTATTTTGAGTTTGGAGGGCGTTTAGCGATGTAATCGGAAGGAATTTTAATGAAAACCCTTGCTCCTCTCTGTTCTCTATTTGTTCCGAAAATGAAAATGAAAAGAAATGAAATTAAAATGAAGTGGGGGCCTTATATACTTGGGGCTGAATCCCACCTCCATGACACGGCCAACGCAGAGAGTGAGTTCTGTGACGTTGGCCATCACGGAGGGGGTCTGCTTAGCCTCCTGTTGCGATGTTTCAACTTGGCGCTTGTCTGGTATTCCCCCGGGCCTTTTTTATAGCATGTATGACAGTCTAAAGCATTGCCAACATGCGAATAGGAAAATTAAAAGTCAAGAATTTACGGGGTGTTACATCCTCCCCTCTTAAGAACATTCGTCCTCGAATGTAAACTTCTGATCTCAAGAATTTCAACTTACTTGACATATTCTAGAAAAATTTCGGCAGAGTATCCCTTGTAATATGGACTATCTCATTAATCCACCGAAATGCGAGAAAAAGTCCAATACGGGTACTCCACAACAATACTATAGCATTCATCACGCGGTAGACTAGAGTCAACTAACTCATTTATACACATAACATAAGGAAATTCATAAAACAACAACAATACTAACGTACCTCACATTTGATTAAATTTGAAATAGCTTGAAGATATCTGACTTTCATATCTTCCTCTTCTTCCAAGTCATTTCCTCTCGGTTTCTGTTGCATATAATACCTTGATAGAAGCAATATTTTTAGTTCTCAACCTGCAGAATCTTCCGGTTTAGTATGACTCTTGGAACCTCTTCATAAGCAGCTCTTTCGTAACCTAGACATCTTGGCCAGGACAACTGGAGGGTCTCTTATATATACTTCACTCAGCATGGACACGTGGAAATCTGGGTGAACAGACTCTAATGCTGGAGGTAAGTTCAACTCATGATGCCACTTGGCCTATTTTTGGCGAATCTGATAAGTCCCAACAAATCTCGAGTACGAGCTTGCCTTTCTTGCTGAATCTCATCACCCCTTTCATTGGAGAGACTTTCCAAGAATACCCTGTCATTCACATTAAACTCCATATTTCTGCACCGCAAGTCAGCATATGACTTCTGGCGGCTCTGAGCAGTCAGTAGGCGTTCTATGATAAGCTTTACTTTTTCCTCTGACTGATGAATAATATCCGGCCCAATTAATGGTGATTCCCAACCTCAAACCAACCAACTAGAGATCTACACTTCCGCCCATATAATGCTTCATAGGGCGCCATCTGGATAAATGATGGTAACTATTGTTATAAGAAAACTCAATAAGTGGTAAGTGCTCATCCTAGTTACCTCCAAAGTCTAACACACGTACTCCACGAGCTTATCCTCGAGTGTCTGAATAGTGCGTTACGCCTGCCCATCGTATGAGGGTGAAAAGTTGTGCTCAGGTTATCCTGTGTCCCTAAGCTTCTCACGAAATGACTGTCAAAATTTAGCTGTAATTTGCGCCCCTCTGCCGGAGATAATGGACACTGGAACACCATGTAACCTGACTATTTTTCTAATATATAACTCAACATAATCTTTGGCGAAGGTAGCCACTTACTGGCAGAAAATAAGGCGATTTTTATTACTCTATCAACAATTACCTAAATCGGTGCTCTCCGCCTGGTCTTGGAAATCCTGCTACAAAATCCATGTGTACTGCTTCCCCTTTCCATAGAGGCACGATTATATCTGAATCGATCCGCCTGGTTTTTTGATGTTCAGCTTTTACCTATTGGCAGTTGGGACACTGAGCTAAAATTCTGCTATTCCTTCTTCATTCTTGGCTACCGGTAGATTTTCACATCATGGTACATTTTGGTCGAACCTGGATGGAGAAAAATAACAGGCATAGTGTACCTCGCCCATAAATGCTGGCGAAGCCCTGCAACTTTTGGAACACAAAAGGCGGCCTTTTCATCGCAACACTTCATCCTCGCAACACTTCATACCTGAAAACTCTACTCGCATACCTCAGTCTACTGGAACCTTGTTGTTTCCTACGTCATTTTAGTCAGAGGTGCTGCAAAGTGGAAAATCCTTCATCACCTTACGCCAGTACTTGGCTAACCCAGGAAGCTATGATGCCTCGGTCAGGTGGTAGGTCTGGTCCATGTTTTCACTACTTCTCTTTTCTGTATCTATCTGTATACCAACCTTCGACACATTCTTAAAATACTACTGAATTCATCCAGATTCACATTTAGAGAAATTGTCATGTAATTGACGATCATGCGATTATCATACCGAAGCGATAAGTAATCTCTTTGTATAGCTTGAGCTCATCGGCCTTATGGCCTACATGCTAATGCTACTCACTGCAGGGGGATAATCTGTATGACTATCTGCACTCCATGTGCATGTATCTGATTAGAGGATCCCGATAATGAACATAATCTTTAATAATGCGTTACGGCGCGAATAAGCGAATAGGCGGGCCGAATGACCCGTATGCGCGATAGTCTAACAATGCTCTAAATTTCCTACTCGGACATCTGTAGCTCATGCATAACTGCGGAGTTGTGGACAGCTAACTGCTTTGTTATTCTAATTGAACAATTGTGAGGCTGGGCTTGGTCAGACTTACTCTTGGGCGATCCGTCCACGGATCTTCATAGGGAACCTACCGACTTCCTTGTCTTAGTAAACACTGTGCTAGCAGAGTACTACCAATTCCTTATTCCTGGTTCGTATCCACTCGGATCTATACTGCTGTTCTAGGAAATTCTTGGTCTTATAAGCAATTCTGTAAAAATGAAGGCCTTCTTTTTAGGACTATTTGTATCTGAATATCTTACGAGAACCGGCTGAGGTACTAGTTCGTCACTGACTGTGATGTGGACCCCTCCTAGGCTACCCACGGGTTTGTCTGACTGGGATGGCTGGCTGACTTGCGGGATGTTCTACGCAGATAACTGCTAGGTTGACTAAAGCTGACTCTCACCTACAAAATTTGGAAAAACGATGTACGACCACTTAACATGTTTGGAGAATTCTGGTGTTGCTAACCTCACGGAATAGGCTTATTCGAGTCTCTATTTCTGGTTCTAGCACATGCAATAACGTTACTGGTCTTTGGGGATGCTTCCTGCTAATACAGGCGCCAGCTGGTCGTTAGACCATCTAGCTGTGCCCGTATCATCTAGCCACCTGATTCGGGATACTAACTCTTGTGAGCTGCTAAAGTCTAGATACGGCAACAAGCATATAAGTCCATTAACTCAATAGGCGGGAGCAAGAAAGTTTCTATGGCTTCATAAGTGAATCACACTTAACACGCCCCCTTTTTGGCGAGGGGTCCCTCTGATCTGATCTGTATACACTTCCTAGCAGCTAACGAGAATACGTGTGGCGTAACCCTATGGCCAGCTACTCACAACATATCTGATATCTGTATATATATATCAACAACTACGTTTAATACATACTGAAATTTTTTGTAGTAATACTTAATCTACGACATACTTTACTGAATTTCATACTTTTGCACGTGATATACTGCTTCTACAGTCTAATGATATCTCGGTCCTCTTATACCGCTTTATTAGATTTTCGTCCCATTATGGAAGCAGCAAACACTTGCACTTTAGCTATGATGCGCTGTTTGAAATTTCGCCACTCTTACAACATGGGGTCAGCCTCCGGACCTTGTGGCTTTACTTGTCATTATATTAAGGCCCGTGATTGTCTGCTGGGCCTTATCTCTAGGCCGCACTAGATTAGAGTCTCTGTGTCGGCACTCTCTTAACTTCCCCCTAGGCGGACATACCATAACGTGCGGACTATAACCTTACTGTCTCTTAACTGTCATTCCGAGGTTTAGTCCGTAATACACGATATTCTATCAATCTGGAGGTGATTCTAATTTTCCCTCAAAATCTGGTATTCCTGCTTCCTCCCCTTATCTTGCTTAAAAGCTGAGCTACGGGGTTCAAGGTACCCGCCTTACATTGTTAATAAGGTTATTGGTCAAGTCTCATCTTATACTTCTTCTGGCTTGCAGTCAGATCCATCAGATGCACATGACCTCCCTACCTTTCGGTATCTGCTTGAAATCATAACTATTATCTTGCGGTATATCACACGCGTTGTTAGCGTGTTATGGCGGACTTGGCCTTTTACGACTCGAACTTAACTATTACTGGAGTTCATCACTGACAAGTCCTTTTACACCCACTTCGAGTAAGCTGGTAGTCTTACTCGGTCTTAGACTTGTGCTCGTAGGGTCTGCTGGCGCAGGTAATCATAGGGGCTCCTTACTCTTTTTAATACTTTACGGAATCAACCAATCCATCTTCACTTATTGCATACTTTGGGCAACATTGCCTCAATCCTTATGCCCCTTACTATATTGGAATCAAAACTAAGAGGTAGGAATAGCCTTTTCTCCTGCCAGTACCAGAAACTGGAAACATGGAATTGTACCACATACGAAAGATGGAGGGTGAGTCTTGCATTTCCCCCTCTTTCTCACATCTATCCGATAATCCTAATATTACCTGTCATCTTAATCGGATCTTATATATATCTAACAAATAAAACAACTCGTATACCATGCGATGCTTCGACTTCCTACTCTGAAGTTATAGAAATATACTGGGATGGTACCGATAGAGGTATCACATTGGGAGGTCACTGACTATCCCTCCTGCTGTTGTAGTTACCCTGCAACTGACTGGTGCCCTTTCCTGCTGCTATGACCAAACTTCTGCCTGTGATAGGGTGTCGCTGATCTGACTTTGTATCTGTAACCAAGGAGTATGATAAGTTTTAGGGACTCAACCCTATACTGTACCTCTCTACAGCACGAATGAATAGAAAGAAAGAGTAACCATCCTATCATGCCTTGCACCCTCCTGCCTATAGTATGTGATATTTCAACACATCCATAGACAAGACTCTACCAGCACGACTGCGAGACTCTCAAGGATACGACCTACTCTGATACCAAGTTTGTCACGCCACGCCTTGGGAGGCATGACTGGCACCTGGTGCCCTACTAAGACCTGGACTGCTGGACTACTTAGCCTAAACACTTCTGGTGCCAGGCTGGCTCCAACTCTGGGTTCATGGAACAGACTTGGGCTATATAACGGCTTAAATACAGCCTCCGGCCGACCTGGGCCTATAGCCTCCTGTAAAGCAACAGCTGACTAGAACCACCGTAGCATAAAGGAACCTATGCGGGCCGACAAGGCCACCATGCTGACTAGTTACACTAAAAAGATGAACTAAATGCTAAAGCGCTCTGTGACCGACAAGTTCACCAACTATCAACTATACAAGGCCCCACACAGCCATCATAAACAAACTAAAACATACACACGGCCTCACGACTAGTGACTAACCACAGGGAATATAAAATCTGCAAGCCTCTAAGAATGATAATAAGATGGTCGGGACAAGGCCCCAGCCTACTGTCTTGTACAAAAAAAAAAGAAAAAAGGATAAACCTCTATGTTGTCAAGCTCCAGATGACAGGAGCTAATGACTCATATGCAGGCTGGAATTACGAGGGATCGGCTCATCGTTTATAGGAGTACCTGCAGGCAAGTAATGCAGCACCCCCAGAAACGGGCGTCGGTACCACCGTCACAGGATAGCTAAAACTATGCGGAATAGCGGAGTCTTGTACCCGAGCTCAAGCGCTGACGTCAAGTCTTGTCGATGCGACGTCCTTCTATCTATCAATTTAATAAACGTATATATATATATATATATATATATATATATATATATATATATATGTAGCATACAAGAACCTATACCAGCCCCCATAAGCCGGAAGGTGCTGCCAATCAACGCGCAATCTATATACCCCTACCCGGGTCGCCATCCAAAATAAATTCACTCCCCTCATCTAATAACTACGAGCACCCCGACTGACCCCTGGATATGCAGCTGGGCTCTCTGGGCTGACTATAGCGCCCATGCGAGTCAGGGACTCACCTTGTAATCTAAGATGCGTATCATGTCGTAATATGTGCCCTGAGCTGCAAGCGCTCGATAGGGTATGCTATAATGCTGATCAGCCTGCTATGGGGAATGCAGCATCCCATCTTTGTCCTACTGCGGACGGCAGGCCACTCCTGGGTGACATTCCTCACCCTCTAGCGGGCGAGTCAACATAACTATTAACCCTGGGGTGGCAAGGAAGCTCTAAGGGTGCCCACATAACACAATCAGGTCTTAACAAACAACAATAATCACATATAACATGTATAATAAATCTGATAATACTGTTCATGA
Organism: Datura stramonium; assembly: GCA_018107945.1. Lineage (NCBI taxonomy): Eukaryota > Viridiplantae > Streptophyta > Magnoliopsida > Solanales > Solanaceae > Datura > Datura stramonium. The sequence continues at coordinate 65,036 of JACEIK010001978.1, forward strand.
TCTAAGATTCTATTCTGATTCTCTGGCTGAATTAAACAGTAGTGCTGGAGTGAGAAATAATATCTCATTTATACTAATTTACTGACTTTTATTCTGAATAGTATAATAACTCAGACATGCTTACTGAATTCACAGTGGGCATAATACTCGGCTTCTGAAACTTTCTTCTGGAATTTACTCTATTTTACTATGCTAGAATTACTAACTTGCCGAAGAAGCGGCTTTACATACCTCGGTTACTAACTTCTTGGCCTTTAACTGGTGTAACTCGACCAATATCCAGCTATTTCTTCCAATTGTGTTCATATTTATAGCAATTAGAACTAAATTCATCAATATTCCGGAAGAAAACACTACTTTGAATATATATATATAGCCCAAACTTTGACTTATCGAAAAACAATCAAAAACTCGCTATTTCTCGGAAGTCTAGAAGGGAGAAATACTCACTCTAGGGCTAGGAGTATATTGACACTATCTTGGAGCAATTCCACCCCACCTTAGCTCGGTAAGATGTTGATTCTCCGGCCAATTCAGGAAACTAAGTCCGCAGGAATGTTCTCTGCAGCTTTATACTTCGGTACCTGAAGTTATTTTGAGTTTTGAGGGCGTTTAGCGGCGTAATCGGAAGGAATTTTAATGAAAACCCTCGCTCCTCTCTGTTCTCTGTTCGTTTTGGAAATGAAAATGAAAAGTAAAATTAAAATGAAGTGGGGGGCTTTATATACTTGGCTGAACCCCACCTCCGTGACACGCCAACCAGACGCAGGTGACTTTGTTTTATGACATATGGAGGTCCTTACACCTAAGCATATTCTGTGAAATTTTAAGTGTGGGACAGCATCCTGTATTTCCCCGGGCCTTTTATAGCATGTATGGCACTCTAACACTCTTAACCGAACATGCGAATAGGCCAATTAAAAGTCAAGAATTTATGGGGTGTAACACAAACAAGCTGTTAGTATGCTTTGCTTCTTATTGATTCAAAATTGAATTGTTATAGTGTGAAAGAAGGCAGAATCCAAAATGGATTATAGAAATTAAAACTCAGACTACATTCAACTCTTCACATTATTAATAATTCGTACACACACATATATACTCTTTGCTCTTCACATTCAACTGTTCTCTCCTTCTAGGCATTACATTTCTTGTCTCTCTCTTTTTTTTCAAGTTATTTTTTATAGTGATTTTGCAATTTATTTTAGTGAATTGAATGATGAGTTTTTGGGGTTTTTTTAAATAAAGCTCTGATTTCCTTTTGTTCTATTATATTCTATCCTAATTTTTTGAGTTCTTGAAGTCTTGATTTCTAACAACGTATTTTTTTAAGAGTTCGAAACAAGAACTTGCATTTAGTTTATACTATAAATCCACCATTTATTGGAATGTCATTAATTATTTGGATGATAAAATTGAGTGTTTCTCTAAATTTATCAATCTCGACTCTGTTAAAACTTAAAAGAGATTTTCCTTTAGGCATTTTAGTTTGTTATAATAGTTCTTTACTTGGGAGGTTGAGATCTTTCTATTCCATACATATTTGTTCCTGACCTATTTGACATAAATAAAAGGGGTAAAGCGCACCAAGAAAATATTTTTAGATTGAAAGGCATCATGTATATGCTAAAATCAGGCATGAAGTATGAATTGTCATTTTTTTTTGTGTGATAGCATTTAGTCTTTATCATGGACGTACTCACCATATTTTTTTTGCTTGACAAATGAATTTCATTTAATTTGATCTAATTAAGTCATAGAATGAAAGAACTTCATGAATTGGTAATTTTCTTAATGTTTGGATTTGAATCTAGCTTTATCTATTGCATTGTTCGTAAATGTATACGACTCAGATATGAGGTTTTAAACTCGAGACATTGTATACGTCTCATATGTGAGGATTTTAACTCACATGTTAAATTTTTCTTTTCTTATTAGCGATGAAACTTACGAGATGCTATTTTTCCAGGGAATCTAAGCTTAGGGAAATCTTTTGAAGGCATAGGCCCTTTGCACATGTAACGTATTGAGATCTAGAAATATTTTGGTGAGCGTGCAGGAAAACCCTCTTTGGATTTATCAATCTTATATTTACTATTTTGTAGGTTTAATATTCAATTATGAGTAGTTTGAATTATTACTTACTTTCCAATTGAGTGGTGCCGGCCTTATAACTTTCTCAACATAAAATGCAAAATATATCCTGTTTAGATTTATGAATTCCTGCGGTTGTTTTGGAGTTTTTATTGTTTTGGAGTTTTTTAGTTGAATAATTTTACTTTTTACCATAAGTTGTACCTTCTTTCATACCAGCTAGAACACTTGTATATGCCTTAGAAAGATACTAATAAGATCTATTTATCTTCCTTTATACTACAAAACTGTGCCTTATCTGTACTTACTAATGTGTGAGTAAGCAGAACATTATTAGATTCTTAACAAGCTCTGAAGTAATGAAATATTTTCATTGTAATTGCAAGACTTTAAAGTGAACAAAATTGGATCTCGAATAAAATGTTTACTCTAGTAGCTCTGAAGTAATGAAATATTTCCAGTTGCAGGTTAACTGAGAGTAAGCTTGTTAAGTCTTGACGTGAGACTATTATATATATGTTTCAAAAAATTATTTACTAATTTCCCTTCGATTGTTGCTTTTTGTAGTTTCATTCTCATTGTAAATTACTGTTCTCACATCGATGTTGAGGACGAATCTCATATAATTGAAGCTTTATTTCAATTTTACTATTGATCTCTATGATTTAGTAAGACTGTTTCTTCCCATATGTATATGTATGTCTACCCAAACCATTTAACTTTAATGTATTCTGGCATTTTGGTATTGAAGAATAAAAAAAGTCTCATACTAGGGGTTAACGACTTGGGAAATCCTCCGCTCATAAAATAGCTTTTGGGGTTAGTTAGGCTCAAGATCCATTACTTTACATTGTATCAGATCAAGACCCATTTCACCAAATGTTGGACTCCCAAATTAAATTGTCCACGCTCTAGATGTTCAACCCTGAGCATGAAGTAGAATGTTGAAGAATGAAAAGTGTCACATTAGTGTCTAATGACATTACAACTCCTAACAAGCTCTAAATTAATGGTATATTTCCATTAAATTTTAAAAATGAAATTTATTAAATATTTGGTGGAGATTAAAACTGCTTATTTTTTGACAAACATTAAAAATCAGAACTGTTATGACACACTTTAACTCAAGCACTTAATGTTTTCCCAATTTCATTTCCAAAAGATACATTGAGTAGATATCTCAAATGGTCATTTAACTATGAAAAATTAGGTAGCAAAGTCACTCAATTTTAATTATTTTAATAAAATAACTCAATTTTGAGATTTCTTTTATAAAATCACTCTATTAAATTTGATATTTTAAAAAAAAAGCTCAAATATACCATCGAACTGTCACGCCCCACCTTGGGAGGCATGACTGGTACCTGGTGCCCTACTAGAACCTGAACTGCTGAACTGACTCAGCCTAAGCACTTCTGGTGCAGGGCTGACTCTAACTCTAGAATCAAGAAAACAACAGGCTATATAGCGGCTGTAAATACAACCCTGGTCGACAAGTCCTATAGCCCACTGTGAAAGTAAACAACTAACCAGAGACAAACTATCATAGGAAGTTCTATGCGGGACGATAAGGCTGCCAATCAAAAGCTAAACAAGGCCCCACACGGCCATCTCACATAGTCTAAAACACAGATGGGCCCCACACGACTGATATTATCTAACAAAAGGGAAGTAACACGATCTGCAAGCCTCTAGGAGTAATAAGATGGTCGGGACAGGGCCCCGACCTACCCATGTTGTACAAAAAAAGGGATAAACCTCTATCACACAAGCCCCGAAAGAAGGGAGCTGACGGTGCTGTACGGCTAACTGGAACTACGAGGGACCTGCTCCTCATCTATCTGTACCTGAAGGCAGGTAATGCAGCGCCCCCAAAAGGGCGTCAGTACAATATGTACCAAATATGTAAGGCAGTAGATAAGCTGAATAGGTCTAGAAGTAAATAAAGAGAAGAGCTTAAAGATTAACCTCTACGCCTGTTGATTCGTAATCTGCATCTAACTGACACTACATGTACATAAGGTAAGAATGCATACTTATCCATTTATACACTACAGCTAGCAGACAAGAATTCATACAAGAACTCCACCTGGCCCCCATAAGCCGGGAGGTACAATCAGCACAGAACAACTCGTTCAAGCCCCCATAAGTCCTGGCGAGCACATCTCAATCTATATACCCCTACTCAGGTGTCTACAACTCTACTGGTACTGTAACCAACCTACCGGTCCCCTGGGTCGACAACTGGGCCTGCTTGGCCCATGAACTATAGCTGTGTCTGAGTCTGAGTCCAGAGGACTCCTGATATCTACACCCCGAGCGTAAACGCTCATCGGGGGTGTGTATAAGGCCAACCACAACATATGAGGGTCTGGATCCCCATCTTCGTCCCTTGCGGATGGCATGCCGCTCCGTAGAGCGACGTATCCTCGCCCCTGGCGGGCGAGCGATACAGCTATTAACCCTGGGGCGGTAATGGAAGGCTCCTAACTGAGGGCAACCCCAACCCAGGTACTATACTGACACATCAATCTATATGTATAAAGAGAGCATATCTGGCCTTCTAGGCCTCATGCTGGTGCTAATTGCTTCTGGAATAATCTGTACGGCTGTCTGCAGGCACGCCATGTGCCCGTATTTGATTAGAGGATCCTAATGGTGATCATGATCTCTAATAGTTTGGGATGAATAGAATGAGGTCTGAAGTGGCCAAACACTGTACTAGTAGAGTACTACTGACTCCTCAAGCCTTGTTTGAATCCACTCAGATCTATATTATTGTTCTGGGCAGTTCTCAACCTTATAGGCAATTCTATATAGACTGGCCCTCTCCTGGCACTCTGTACCTGAATATCCTACAAGAACCGGCTAGGGTGCTTGCCCGTCACTGACTACTGATGTGGACCCCTCCTTGGGGTACCCACGGGTTTATCTAACTCGGATGACTGGGCTGGCTTGCTGGGCATCCTACATGATAACTGTTAAGTCGACTAAGACTGACAATCACTGATAAGGCTAAAGGGATGGCGGGCGGTCACTCAATACACTGGAGAACCCTTGTGTCGCTAACTCTAGAATATACCTATTCTGTCTCTATTTCTGGTTCTGGAACGTGCGATAACGTCAATGACCTCTGGGGATGCTTTCCTACCAATACAGGCGTCAACTGGTCGTTAGACCGCCTAACTGCGCCCATACTGTTTAACCAACTGATTCAGGCCACTAACTCTTACGAGCTTCTGAAGTCTATACCTGGCAACAAACTTATAAGTCTACCATCACAATAAACTGAGAACTAAAAGAGTTTCTATAACATTCATAACGCGAATCACATTTAACCTGCTCCCTTTCAGTGAGGGGTCCTATAGTATGATCTGTATATGTTTTCTAGCAGCTAACCAGAAATTTATGTAACTGTAAACCCTATTAGCAATTAATCGCAGCATATCTGATAATTATATATGTATATCAAAACAGCTAATTACAACATATCGAATTACAATCTAGTGGTTGCAACTATCTGCAGCGTCTTCGATCGTTATTTCTATTCGAGAACATAAGTCGTAACACTGTACAACAAGGATACTTGCCGAGAGTTAAGCCTTACATACCTTGTTAGCCATTTTCTGACTAACTGATGAGTACCAGCTCATATTCAACTGCCTTTCTCAACTTTAATCATATTAATGGAAGAATAGGGACAACCTCGTTACTGAAGCGAAGAAAACAATAACTTATTTATATATGTACTGACTATACTTCAACTTATTGAAAGACGATCAAAAACTCAAAATTTCTCGGGAATCAAGAAGGGAGAAATACTTACTTTAAGTCTGTGATTGTATTGACACTAGTTTGGAGCAATTCCAACAACTTTGGCTCGGCAGGACGACGATTCACCAGGCGAATTTCACGAAACTAACTCCGTAGAAATGCTCCCTGCAGCCTTATACTTAGATACCTGAAGTTAATTTGGATTTGGACGGCGTTTAGCGGCGTAATCGGATAAAAATTAAATGTTTTCCTTCGTCCCTGTTCTCTGTTGGTCGTGATTTATAAGCAATGAATTAATTTCTAAGTGTGAGACCCTTATATACTTTAGGCAGCAAACAAGGCAACGTGGCACGCTAGCCAATGCGCTGATTCTGCTCTGTGCCACTTTGCCCCTTTGGGCAGCTTGGTTCAGCCTCCTCTCGCGAAATCCCAACTTAACACTCGTTCGGCCTTTCCCCAGGCCCCTTCCTCGTACGTATGACACTCCAAAACTCTCAACCAACATACGAATAGGCCGACTAAACGTTAGAAATATACAGGGTGTAACATCCTCCCCCCCTTAAGAACATTCATCCTCGAATGTTAACTTCAACTTGCAAGAACCTTAACTTGTAATTACTTATTCTGGTAAAATCTTGGCAGAGTTCCCCCTGTATTATTGACTATCCAAAAACCTTGAAACGCAGAAATGTCCAATATAGGTACTCCACACAGTAATATGGCATTCATTTCACAATAGACTAAAATCAATTATCTCACATATACATGTATATAATGCAACTTATAACACAACAACAACAACATACCTCTAGCTGCGCACAATCTGACTAAGTCTAAAATAACTGAGGATATCTGGTTTTCATATCGTCTTCTGCCTCCCAGGTCATCTCCTCTCGGTTCTTATTCCACCTTAATATTTTAACGGAAGAAACATCCTTAGTTCATGGTCTGCGGATCTGCCAATCTAGTATGTCTACTGGAGCTTCTTCATATGCTAGCTCCTCAGTGATTTGGACTTCTTTGACTGGGTCAATCCGGGAGGGATCTCGTATGCACTCCGTCATCATTGATACATGAAAAACTGGGTGAACGGATTCTAATACTGGAGGTAAATCCAATTCATAAGTCACCTGGCTTATCCTTCAGAGAATTCAATAAGGCCCAATAAACCTTGGGCTGAGCTTGCCTTTTCTTACCAAATCTCGTCACACCCTTTGATGAGCCCGCAAGTGTACGGGTTGTACAAGTAATATAGTGGCCCTTTTTAAGAACCGGAATGTCGAACCCACAGGGACTGGACTACAGGGTAAA
>JACEIK010001978.1:85625-96914 GCA_018107945.1 Datura stramonium
ATAATTTAGACCTAAAATAAATATTTAAACATTAAAATGGTATAAAATCTTAGATTCGGTAAAAAATTAGGTATTTACAGTATGCCCCTCTTTGCTTGAAAACATCGAGAGTTTTCAGGCAAAGAAGTAAACAACGTGACTGATCTTTGACCGAACCATATATAAAAAGTGCGAAAAGAAGAAGAAGAAGAAAAAAAAATAAAACATAAAAAAATTAGAAATTAAAGAGGTGCGACCGAGCCCTGGCTTTGCGCAGCCTATATATCTTGGGTAATAAGAGAATCAGGTCATGTGTAGTTCAAGTAGATAGATGGATGAAATTAGGATGAGTTGAAGAGTTGAGTGAGGTCTCGTCTAGGTTTCTCTCTGTGACTCCTATTATTACATCAAAAATGAAAAATACAAGATCCTATCTACTCTTGTCTTGGATCTCTTCTTTGAAGTCTTCGTTTTGGTTCTTCAATTATCACCGCATCTTCTTTCAGTGGGTACCTGAATCTCAAAATTTGATCTTAAAATTAGAATTTTAGACTTGAACTTGCCACTTGGATTGAATCATTAACGCTTTTTCCAAATGACAATTCATTGGATATCCTTGGATACTTGTTTCTTGATTAAACTTAAGATGAAAAAATGAATCTTGATATGCTTGGCCACTGCATGCATTGTATCATAGCTGACACTAACTGTCCTTGAGATTGAATATTCTTGAGCATCAAATATGATTTTTTCAAATAAACCTGCAAGCCACCAAAGACAAACAAAAACGAAAAAAATTTTGCCGCCCCAGTTTGAATTAGGAAAATTTTATGAGTTATTAGTAAAATTATAAAATCTCTAATAGAACAAAAGTAAATTATAGCAATTTAAACTAGATAAGAAAAATAAAATAAATATGAGGTCTTTGTTTTCTAAAATGCGACAAGGGAATGTCATACCCTATGAAGTTGTGAAGAAGAAAATAGCTTCTTCTTTTTTTAATTTAAAAAAATGCTACCATGGGATGTCGTACCCTGTGAATCCATGAAAAAAAGATAGAGGTTTTTGTTCCCTAAGATGCAACCAGGGGATGTCGTACCTTGTGAAGCGATAAAAAAAATATGAATTTTTTACCATAAAATACAACTAGGGAATGTCATACCCTGTAAAGTCATGGAAAGAAGATAAGGGTTTTTGTTTCTCTAAGATGAAACCAGGGGATGTCGTACCCTATGAAGCGATGAAAAAGAAGATAGGAGTTTTTGTTCCCTAAAATGCAACCAGGGGATGTTGTACCCTGTGAAGCCATGAAACTAAGATAGGATTTTTGTTCCTTAAGATGAAACCAAGGGATATCGTACCCTGTGAATCCATGAAAAGAATATAAGAGTTTTGTTCCCTAAAATTCAACCAAGGGATATCGTACCCTGTGAAGTGAAGAAAAAGAGAATATGTGTTTTTATTCCCTAAAATGCAACCAGGAAGTGTCGTACCCTATGAAGCCAAAAAAGGAGAATAGGGGTTTTTATTTCCTAAATGCAACCAGGGAGTGTCGTACCATGTGAAACCATGAAAAAAAAGAAGATAGGGTTTTTGTTCCCTAAGATGCAACTAGGGGATTTGTACCCTGTAAAGCTATAAAAAAAGATAGGGATTTTTGTTCCCTAAAATGCAACCAGAGAATGTCGTACCCTATGAAGCCAAGAAAGAGAGAATAGAGATTTTTGTTCGGGGATGTCATACCTTGTGAAGTCATGAAAAGAAATATAGGGGTTTTTGTTCCCTAAAATGCAACCAGAGGATGTCGTACCCTGTGAAGCTAGAAAAAAAAGGAAATAGGGGTTTTGTTTCCTAAAATACAACCAGGGGATGTCATACCCTGTAATGCCATGAAAAAGGAGTTTTTGTTCCCTAAAATGCAACTAGAGAATATCATACCCTGTGAATCCATAAAAATAAATACAAGGGTTTTTGTTTCCTAAAATACAACCAGGGGATGTCGTATCTTGTGAAGCCATGAAAATAAAATAGGAAGTTTTGTCCCTAAAATGCAACCAGGGAATATCGTACCCTGTGAAGCCATAAAAAGAGAATATGCTTCAGTTTTGAGACAGAGGAACTTTAAAACTCTTTTCGATTTTTTATAAATGAAATTTATAAATAAAAATAAAAATGCCCCAGTTTTAATTTTTAGGGATAATAATTTTTTTTCGTGTGTGTGAGACTGAGCCCCATAGAAAGGACTGCCGACATATCATGCCATAGCAAGAATCAGGTCAAACATAGTTCGCAAATATTTTTTTTTAAGTGTGTATTCTACAAAGAATGTGTAATACCCTGGAAGTACCTAAGACTAGGTTTAGAATTATAAAAGAGATCAACAAAAAAATTTGAGAAATATCACAGGATGACTCGTCATACGAGTCCTAGGAAGGAACGACGAGTCATTGGTAGGAGTCGTGGTGAGCTGCTAAGTATGAAGATTTGGACTTACGAGCTAGTGTACAACTCATTGGTCATTGTAATGGATCGTTATAAGGGTCATGGTTTCTGAGTATGGAGGTGCTGTCACGACCCGTGGTAGGGAAGCACGAGTCGTGAGATGTAATTGTGGGAAGGTTCAGAGAAATGTTGGGGTCTAGCGGCAACGGGTAGTCTCATGACCTGTGGTGCCATATATGATCTGTGACAGGCGCCCGTGGCATGGTTTTTAGGAATTAATCCCTCGACCAGTGGTAACAATGAGAGGCGACCATGAGTCGTTACTTCATGGTACGACTCATGGTATGAGTCGTGGTCCCTGACAGTGTTCAATTTCCAGATTTTTTATTAAGGATATTTTCGTAAATCTTAAGATTTAAGGTCCTAATCTACGTCGTTTTAAGCTATGTTAGGAGGATCTTAAGAGGGGTAAATCTATCCTAATTCATTCAACTCCCATGCATGTAAGAGAAGAGGTTTCTCTTTGAAAATCAAGCCTAGAACTCTTCCATTTCTTCTCCAATTCCTTTGGGCTTTCAAGGGAGAGGGTAAGATCAGATTACCCAGGTATGTAGGGTTATGAATGAGAGTTCCCCTTCACTCTCATACCCTAATTTCCCTCCATGTTCATGAATTCAAGTATTAAAGTAAATTTGATGATCTTATGGGGTTTTAACCCCAAATTCATGAGATTCTCTTTGATTTGATTATGGGTCAGTTCTCTTTATATTCTAAATGTTGTTTTAAGACCTATGTGCAGATTTTATACTTAAATTGATTATAATTTTATCATTTCAAATCTTAGTCAATTTATGCCCAATTATGTAAAGTTTCATGAAAAGTCAAGTTACGATTCTATTATGATTTTGATCTTCCTAAGCCTAAATTATGATTTATGATATGATTTCTCTTCAAGTACTCTTCATGGATTTATGAATTTCAAGTACATGAAATTTCACAAACATGCATGTTCTTCATGAGTTATGAATTTTTGACTTGTGGCTGACTCACGGGCCTTTAGTTATGGCTAACCATGTATTTCAAGTATGATCAACATGTTATGATTTATTGTCCATGAACTTTATGATGATTCCACGATTACTATATGAGACCTTATGTGCATGTTTTTGGGAGCAGTGTCTAGCACCAAGTAGTTTCGGTGTTCAAGTAAACCCCGTGGTCTCAGAACTTCGTGGCACCGTAGGTATATGTACTCATGGTCCCCCTTGTGATATCATGTCATGCATGTCCCTTGCCAAGCAAGCTTGGGACGACTCTGCCCACTTGATCTTGATAGTTGGGGTATCATGTAAGCTCTATCATGATGGTGTCAGTTAAGATGATTTTTCCATTATTCCTTATGATTTATGCGTTATCATGTTTATGTTACTTTGGCTCAAGTTATGTTTTTATAAGGTTTCTCTTATGATTATGACTATGATTAGATTATGAATGGTTTGAAAACCTTGAGCCCTTGTGTTTATATTATGATATTCACTTATGATTAGACTGTCCTACTGTTATGAACTTTTATATATTTTTAACTATCCGTTTTTACTTATCTTGCGTACTCGGTACATTCCACGTACTGACCGCATACTCTATGCTGTATTATTTCATGATTTTCAGGTTAAGTCCTGCCGTTATCCAGATCCTCAGAGTTAGCATTTCCCAGCTTATTGGTGAGTCCTCATCCTTCGAGGACCTCCTTACCAGTTTATTTTCAGTTTCAGTTTATTAGTGAGTTAGTTGGGTTCTTGTCTCATCAAATCATCAAATTTTAGAGGCTTATCAGATATAGTTGTATTCAACTTCGGATTAGTGTTATGTATTTCGTTGTTCAGATGTTATTGTATTTTCAAACTTCCGCTATTTAAAATGTTAGGTTTCTACATTTATTTTGTTGAGCTTTAGTTGTCATGCCATGCCATTGGTCAATTTGGAGCCATTTATGGTTCTAGGTTCTCTATCTAGATCCGGGCCTATGTTCGAGTCGTGACAAACTTGATATCAGAGCTTTAGTTTTTGAAGTATTCTAGGATATCTGAAAACCACGTTAAGTAGAGTCTTTTTCATGGGTGTGAAGTGCGCCGCACTTATGACGAAGAGGCTACGTAATGTTTTAGAAAATTTCTCTTTTTTCATGATCCGTGTCGTGTGATGAAATGTCTCTCTATCCTTTTAACTCGTGGTATCCACATTTGCAGAATCATGGCTCCTCGACAAGTTAATGGAAGAATAAATGGAAATAGAAATGGCCATGAGAATGGCAATGGAGATGGGCACCAACAGGCCCCACTAGCCCCCGAGGATCGTGTGTCCGAGCAGGTTGCCCACACAGAGTTTAGGAAAGCCATCCAAATGTTGGCACAGACATTGAACACCCAGGTCAACCAGTAGGCTTTCCCAGAATGGGAATACGACAGTGGCAAGAGTTAGGGACTTTCTTAGGATGAACCCCCCAGAGTTTCTAGGATCGAATGTGGACGGGGATCCATACGAGTCTATTGATGAAATTCAGAAGATCACCCAGATTATGGGGGTGACAGGGGAGGAGCGCGCAAACCTAGCCTCTTATTAGTTGAAAGGGGTTGCCCACCTCTAATTCAGATAGTGGAAGGATAGCAGAGCAGTTGGACTGGGTCCCATTGGTTGGGATGAGTTCCTCACCGCATTCTTGAATGGGTTCTTTCCCCGGGAGATGAGGGAGATCAAGGTAGCTGAGTTTGTGAACCTGAGGAAGAATAATATGACAGTCTCGGAGTATGCTTTAGAGTTCACCCAGTTGTCCAAATATGAACTAGAGATGGTGGCTGATTAGAGAGCTGGGGTGAGCAGGTTTGTGCATGGAGTAGCGGAGTACCTAGTCAAGGATTGTAGGACCGCTATACTTCATCAGGACATCGACTTTCCTCAATTGGTTTTGTATGCCCAGTAGAGGGAGGCCAAGAGGACCTGGACTGATAGTTTTGGGTTCTTCCAGCAGAGGTAGGGAGGCGAACATTTTCAACAGTCCCATCTGAGGTCATTAGCTCCAGCGCCATCAACGGCCAGTGCTCCATCTAGATCGCAGGGTGACCAGAGGAGCAGAACATCAGGTTTGGGGGGGATAGAGGAGCATGCAGGTAGAGCATACCTTTTCGGTCTGTGGGAAGTTTGGAAAGAATCACATAGCGGGTGCTTGATTGGATTAGATATCTACTTTCGGTGTGGTAGATCCAGGCATAGGCGCCGAGAGTGTCCGTTGGCTAGGCAGGGTAATGGTAGGGGCCGTACTCAGGCTACCAGTTCAGCAGTAGCACCAGCACGCCCAACTCAGTAGGGTGCGTACACCAATGCAGGTGGTGGTTAGCGCGAGAACCAATTTTATGCCCTTGCATCTCTTTAGGAGAAAGATACTTCACCAGATGTAGTCACTGGTATGTTACGAGTATTCCACTTTGATGTATATGCATTATTAGACCCAGGGGATACTTTATATTTTGTGACGCACTATGTCACTAGAAGTTTCGGAGTCAGTCCCAAAATCCTATCAGAACCCTTCTCAGTCTCTAGTGGGTAAGGACATAGCAGAGTTTGTGGCAAAGTGTCCAAATTATCAACAGGTGAAAGTTGAGCATCAAAGACCTGGAGGTGTACTTCAAGACATTAGTATCCCTACTTGGAAGTGGGAGGAAATCAATATAGACTTCATTATAGGGTTTCCTCGTACTCGTTGACAGTATGACTCCATATGGGTTACTATGGACAGGTTGACCAAAGTAGCTCATTTCCTACCGGTCAAGACTATCGACTCAGCAGAGGATTATGCTAAATTATATATTCGGGAGTGAGTTCAGTTGCATGAAGTGCCCTTTTCCATCATATCAGATAGAGGTACTTAGTTTACCTCCTAGTTTTGGAGATCGTTTTAGAAGGGACTCTGTACTCAGGTCAAGCTTAGTACAACTTTCCACTCGCAGATAGACGGTCAGGATGAACGGACCATTCAAACTCTTGAGGATATGTTGAGAGCGTGTGTGATTGATTTCAAGGGTAGTTAGGATGATCATTTTCCTCTCATCGAATTTGCATATAACAACAGTTACCATTCCTGTGTTCAATGGCTTCGTTTGAGGCTCTTTATGGGTGGAGGTGTATATCCCCTATTGGTCGGTTCAAAGTCGATGAAGCTACGTTGGTAGGACCAGATTCAGTTCATAAGTCTATGGAGAAAGTTTAACTTATAAGGGAAAGGTTGAAATTAACTCAGAGTCGCCAAAAGTCCTATGCGGATATGAGGAGGAGAGAACTTGAGTTTGAAGTTGATGATTGCGTATTTTTGGAGGTGTCTCCCATGAAGGGAGTGATGAGATTCAGAAAGAAGGGAAAACTTAGTCCTCGTTATGTTGGCTCGTGCAGGATTGTGAGACGTGCTGGCAAGGTGGCTTATGAGTTGGAGTTTCCCTCAGAATTGGCTTCAATACATCCAGTTTTCCATGCGTCACTTTTAAAGAAGTGCATGGGTGATCCGGCTTTGGTTATTTCGGTGGAGAACATAGGTGTGAAGGATAGCCTTAGCTACGAAGAGGTTCCAGTTGAAATACTTGATCGTCAGGTTCGAAAGCTAAAAAACAAAGAAGTAGCTTCAGTAAAGGTTTTTTGGAGAAATCAACATATTGAGGGAGCTACGTGGAAAGCCGAAGAAGATATAATGGCTAAATACCCGCATCTATTCCCTTCCGGTTCAGTTCCAGCTTGTGGTATCCGTTTCCTCATTAGTACTCTATTCAGTTTCATATTCAGTCTATGTGTCCTTTTCTCTTTCATGTCACTGCATGTATGTGTGATTCATGAATTTGGTTCAGTCATGTATTTCAGTCCGGAGTCAGCCATTCCGTCAATTTTCAGCTCTAGATGTTCAGTATTTGGGATGACAGGTTCTTCCCAAGTGATTTAGTATGTTTACCCCATATTCAAGGACAAATGTTCTCAAGGGGGAGATAATGTAATACCTCAGAAGTACCTAAGGCTAGGTTCGAAATTAGAAAATAGATCAATAGAAAAATTTGGGAAATATCATAGGATGACTTGTCAGATGAGTCGTGGGAAGGAACGACGAGTCATTGGTGGGACTCGTGGTAAGCTGCTGGGTTTGAAGATCTGGACTAACGAGCCAGGGTACAACTCGTTGGTTGTTGTAACAGATCGTGATAAGGGTCGTGGTTTATAAGTATGTAGTGATGTCACAGATGGTGTCACGACCCGTGGAGTGGAACTACGAGTCGTGGGATGTAATCATGGGAAGGTTTAGAGAAATGTCGGGGTATAGTGACAACGGGTAGTCTCACGACCCGTGGTGCCATGTAATGACTCGTGACAGGCGCCCGTGGCGTGGTCTTCAGGAATTAGTTCCCCGACCAGTGGTAAGAACTAGAGATGACCACGAGTCGTTACTTCATGGTACGACTCGTGGTATGAGTCGTGGTCCCTGACAATGTTCAATTTTCAGATTTTTCATTAAGGGTATTTTCATAAATCCTAAGCTATAAGGTCCTAAACTACGTCGTTGTAATCTATTAGGAGGATCTTAAAAGGGGTAAACCTATCCTAATTCATTCAACTCCCATGCATGTAAGAGTAGAGGTCTCTTTTTAAAAGTCAAGCCTAGAGCTCTCCAATTTCTTCTCCAATTCCTTTGGGCTTTCAAGGGGGAGAGTAAAATCATATTAACTAGGTATATAGGGTTGTGAATGAGATTCCCCCTTCACTCTCATACCCCAATTTTCCCTCCATGTTCCTGAATTCAAGTATAAAGTAAATTTGATGATCTTATGGGGTTTTAACCCCAAATTCATGGGATTCTCTTTGATTTGATTATGGGTCAATTCTCTTTATATTCTCAATGTTGTTTTAAGACCTATGGGCATATTTTATACTCAAACTGATTATAATTTTATGATTTCAAATCTTAGTCAATCTATTCCTAATTATGCAAAGTTTTATGAAAAGTCAAGTTATAATTCTATTATGATTTTGATCTTCCTAAGCCTAAATTATGATTTATGATTTATGATATGATTTCTTTTCAAGTACTCTTCATGAATTTATGAATGTCAAGTACATGAACTTTCACAAATATTCATGTTCTTCATGGTTTAGTAATTTATGACTTGTCGCCGACTCACGGGCCCTTATTCATGGCTAATCATGTATTTCAAGTATGATCAATATGTTATGATTTATTGGCCATGAACTTTATGAGTGATTCCACGATTATTATATGAGATCTTATGTGCTTGTGTTTTGAGAGTAGTGTCTAGCACCGAGTAGACCCGTCATTCAGGTAAACCCCGTGGTCTCAAAACTACATGGAACTATAGGTATATGTATTCATGGACCCCCTTGTGATATCACGTCATGCATGTCCCTTGCCTAGCAAACTTGGGACAGCTCTGCCCACTTGAGTGAGATAATTGGGGCATCATGTAAGCTCTACCATAATGGTGTCGGTTAAGACGAGTTCTCCCATTGTTCCTCATGATTTAGGCATTGTCGTGTTTATGTTACTTTGGCTCAAGTTATGTTTTTATAAGGTTTCTCTGATGTTTGTGACTATGACTAGATTATGAATGGTTTGAAAACCTTGAGCCCTTGTGTTTATATTATGACATTCATTCATGATTAGACTGTCCTACTCTTATGAACTCGTATGTATTTTTAACTATTCATTTTTACTTATCTTGTATACTTGGTATATTCCAAGTACTGACCCACATACTCTATGCTATATTGTTTCATGATACAGGATCAGTCATTCAGGTTCAGTCCCTCCGTTAGCCAGATCTTCAGAATTAGCATTTCCTAACTTGTTGGTGAGTCCTCATCCTTCGAGGACCTCCTTACCATTTTATTTTCAATTTAAGTTTATTGGTGATTTGGTTGGGATCTTGTTCCATCAACTCGTTAGATTTTAGAGGCTTATCAGACTTAGTATGTATTCAGCTTTGGATCAGTATTATGTATTCCGTTGTTCAGATGTTATTGTATTTTCAGACTTCCGTTATTTAAAATGTTAGGTTTATGCATTTATTATGTTGTGCTTTAGTTGTCATGTTCATGTCATGGGTCGACTTAGAGCCATTTATGGTTCTAGGTTCCGTGTCTAGTTCTGGGCCTATGTTCTGTTCGTGACAGAATGCTAGAGAATGAAGAGATAGAGATTAATTTATTGGTTGAGATGTCTTGACTTTAGTTGGTACCAAAAATTAGTATTATGTATGAGAATCACCACCAATTACTTTCAGACAAACTCAGAGTCGTCAACATAGAAGTAATCCCTATAGTTTCGAATGGTACCTTAGACATACTTAAGTATTGACAAGATCTGTTCTTCTTGCCTCAATCAGAAGTTTAAAATTATTTCTATCATCATGTTTCAAGTGCCCTTACCACAACTAATCCTAATTCACACACAATAGAAACGTTTAGATCATATGATGTTCTGAAAGTACTCACACTCAGAAAGATGTTCAATACATGCAACTGAGATTACCATATGCTTGACCCTTATGTAGGTATCTACTAATTTGAGAACACTCGAAATGGAATCTAGTAGGACTTGTCAGTGGCTTGTATAGGCTTAAGGATGGGTAGAATATTCATTTGGGATAGAATGACTATTCCCTTCTTAAGCATGGCACTATGCTCTCAATGTTTTGCATTTTCACGTGATCTTCAGTTGCTTTGTCATTTCTTCTCATTTCTCTCTCTCTTTTTTTTTACTATATTCCTCTTTTTTTTAATAGTTTTTCCTCCTTTTTGTTGGAGTGTTTTTTTGGTAGACTTTTCTCTTTTGTCCTTGTCATTATTTTTATTTTTTTGTTTCTCATTTTTCACCTTTCTCTTTGCCCTCAACTTTAGATCTTTGTCAGTGCACTTAGGGAGGTGGGGGCCAAAAGAGATAGTGCATTTATGCATTCAAAAAGATATAAAGCTGTGTGTATTCAAATAAAAAGGCTTTAGGCTCAAAAGGGTAATTCTAGGGATCACATGTCATTTGGTAGGCTTGAAATATACAATCGGATCAAAGAAATCCCACAATCCTTTCCCAAATCAAATGTTGCTCAAAATTTTGCCTCAACAAACATTCGGGTCAAGTTCTAGATCAGCAAAGCAATGTCATTGAATTTTTAATCTAAAACTCACCACACCATGCACATGAAACAATAAGGTCAGATTTATTTTAACCTTGATTTTAGGTGAGAGAATTTCTCAAGTATCACTAAAGTACAAGTTAGAGGTACCAAAAGATTCACAGTAAAGTTGGTTCTTTCTATCATGCCAGTTCATTTACCACTTGTTCCTTTCTCATACATACTCCTAAATATATTGGTATCAACCAAGTCAAGAAAGATGGGACCGTACCCAAAAGAAGGGTTGCCTATGCATCTTATTGAAACTAGAATCAAGTCAGATATAGTTCAGGAAAATTAAGACATAAAGAAAAAAACTTTTTCTTTTCCTAAATTTTAACTAGTTAATCAAAACTCTTTTTTTTGGATTCTGAATATAAAAGAAGAATCTTTTTTTTAATGTAGTTTTTTTTATAAGGATCATCAAACTCAAAGAGGGTTTTCTACGTATCTCATTCAGGTGAGAATCAGGTGCACATAGTTCGTGTGGATCAAAAGTAAAGTAAATAATTTTTTTTTTAATTTTTGAATAAGGAGTAAATACTTTTCTTTTTTGGATTATTGAAATAAGAAAGAAAAACTCTTTTTTTTTTGAAATTTTTGAATAAGGATCACTGAACCTAAGAAGTTGCCTACGTGTCTCATCGATAGGAGA
>JACEIK010001978.1:119278-130031 GCA_018107945.1 Datura stramonium
GCAGCGTGACACGGCTCCATCGCGGAGCCCCTTTATTTGCTGCTTTTCCTTGGCCTTTTCCACTGCTCGCTTCCGAGTCCATTCCCGATTTCTCCCAACAAGCATCTTAGCTTCCTAAAATTACATTTTTCCTGCAAAACAGCACTAATCATGTTGGTTAGTATAAATTCACATTTTAACTACAAATCACATTAGAATGCACAAATAACGATGGATAAGCAAGACAAAATGAAGCATTTGAGTATCACTTGGGCACATAATGCTGCCCAAGATCAGAGCACACAGAGTCTAACCTCTACCTGATAAGCTAAGCTATCCCGTACCTTTCTAGAATATAAGACATTCACAATATATTGCTTACAAAGATTCATAATAAGTCGTTACCGGAGAAACATAAAGGATTTTCCTAAAAAAAATGGAACGATCCTTATTCTACGTTGGCATACGTAGTTTCAAGCACTTGTCTTTTGGACTTATGACTTCTTGGTTAACATTGTTACTCCTATTTTATAACGTGATAACATTTAGCTCCTGGATTCATAAGTCATATTTCATAGTTTGTTCATCATGGATATATTCATCTTTTATAATAAATCATAAAGCCTCTCTCTTGCAGAAAAAATTAATGTATCATGTATGTCATGTCATAGTCATATCTTGTTCATTCATAAGAATCTGTTCTTTTTTTATTTTGAAGAAAAATTTTAAATCTGGTGTTTTCAAGCTTTGCATGTATAAATCATGAAACTCAAGGAATAAGATCATGGAATATAAGGAATTTCATAAGAGCTCATGATATTTATAGTGAAATTACATGAACAAAAACATCTATTTCATACTTAGCCCTAATTGGCTCATAGAGGAAAATTCATGAAATTTTTAAATAATCATAGTGTGGGAAAGAAGAATAACGTTCCTACATGTGTGATATACTTACGTAACTTTACTCTCTCCAAATTATGGATAAAAACTAATATTTGATGTGGAATGCTCAAAACCTTATGCTTGACCTTTTTGAAAAGAATCACTTCAAAGATCCTACAAACATGGGTTAGAATTGCATTACGAATTCGCATACGGTGTTACAAACACTTAGAATTACTTAGATATTCATTGGAAGACTTATCATGTTCTGGGGAGGTGTAGAGAGGAGAGAAGATTTGTCCAACGACACTTAAAATCAAAGTAAAAGTGGAAAGATTAAAAAAAAGGTTCAAATTTGTAATACCCTGGAAGCGCCTAAGTTTAGACCCGGGAATTTAAAAATGGGAGTTGGCTGAATCTGACAAAAACCCACAGAACGAGGCACCCAACAAATCGTTGGTCCAACCAACGACTAGTGGGAAGTAGTCGTGGGAAGGTTTCCCCTAGTAACAGTTTGAAGTAACGAGTGAAACAATGACCCGTTGTTTGATACAATGAATCGTTATGTGGAGTCGTGGTGGGAACTGATCTTAAGCCTAAGGGGGAGTAACGAATCGTGGGACGACCCGTTGTGTGGAGCCATGGATCGTGGTCGACAGTCTTGGGAAGGAATATTAATAATCTTCAGTCTATGTAATGGAAGGAAACCACGACTCGTGGGATGGAAGAATGAGTCATGGTTTGTCTCGTGGGAAGGTTCGATACATATTTTAAAATGGGAAACAATGGAAGACACAACGGATCGTCGCTTGAAGCAACGACTCATCCTGTCGAGTTGTAGGAAGTGAATCTGAAATGTGTTAAATGGGGCAGTGGATCCAACGGATCGATACCACGAGTCGTGGTATCATATAACGAGTCATGGGACCATCCGTGGTTTCACCTAGTGCAGAAATTTCAGAGATTTTATTAAGGGAATTTTTGTCATTCCTAGGTCCTAAGGTCCTAAACTAAGTCGTTTAAGGCTCGAAATTTAGTTTCTATTGAGGGGTAAAACCTACCCTAGGCTTATTCATATCCATGCATGTAAAGTTAGGGAATCAAGGAGGTGATCAAGCTTGTTCTTCAAGGTTTACTTCCATTTCTCCATTAGGCTTTCAAGGAGTGGTGAAATTTGATCTTCCCCAGGTATTTAGGGTTATAAATAGGTGAATCCTTTCACACCCATGGCCAATCTTTTCCAAATCATGAAATTTCCTATCTAAATTCTATGGGGTTGCTATCTAAAGCATGAAATCTTGATTTCTCTACATAGGCTTGATCTAATTGTGTTACTATTATTGAATTATGAATTATGGGCAAGTTTTATGATGTTTTTCATTAAAAATCATGTCTCAAGTTTTTTTTTAAAATTAAAATGGCCATTTATGAAAAGTTCATGAAAGTCAAGGATTATAATGAATGTTCATGTATGATGAATTATTGATGATGAAAAACGTGTTTTCAAGTTACCCATGTTTATAATCATATTTTCAAACGAATTGAGTATTTTCAAGCATGTTAAAGTGTTTCGCAATTCTCACATGTTCAAGAATGATTTATGATGTATGATATTGATCTCATGATTTATCGATTTATGATGTTGGCCGACTAAAGGGCCCTTGATTCTCTGCTAATCATGTATTCTTAATGGAGATCAATGATGATAATGTTTATTTGGACGTGAATCTCAATGAATGATGTTATTGATTTACATACGAGCCTTGCATGTTTTTTGGAGCAGTGTCTAGCACCGAGTAGTCTGGCATTCAAAGGACTATGCTGGTGTCTCATAACTACGTGCCACCGTTGGTTTATATTGATACATTACAATGCTAATAATCCCCTCTTTCGTGATATCACATAATGCACGTCCCTCGCCTGGCAAGCCAGGGGCTACATTGCCCACTTGAGTGAGATAGTTGGAGCATCATATAAGGTTCTACCATGATGATGTCGATTATGACAAGTCCTTCCATTATTTCACATGTTTTATGCATTATTATATTTTTGTTACTTTAACTCAAGTGATGTTTTAATAACGTTTCTCTTATGACTATTATATTGAATGGATTATGAATGATTTGAAAACCTTGAGTCTTATGTTATATTATGATATTTATGTCATGAGCATTTTGTCCCACTCTTAAGATCTCCTGTGAGCTTTTACGTATTTTGAAATGTCTATTTTACTTACCTTGCATACTTGGTACATTCCACGTACTGACTGCATACTCTATGATGTATCGTTTTATGATACAGGATCCAACCCTCAGATCCAGCACCATCAGTAGTCCATCTCGGAGTTTAGCATTCAGCTCTTTGGTGAGTCCTCATTCTCGGAGGACTAGTTGATATCAACTATGTTTGCGTGTTTAGTTTCTAGACTTGCCGGGTTAGTTGGGGATGTTGTCCTATCAACCCTTCGGATATGTTAGAGGCTTTCAGACTATACGTAGTACTCAGCTATTATGTATGTAGTACGTTCCTCTTACCATGTTATGTTATGTTTATCCTTCAACTATATCGTTATGCTATGTATTCCTCTTTATTTATATTGAGTTAGATGTATGTTCATGCAATGGATTGACTTGGAGTCTCTCGAGGCTCCTTGTCCCGTGTTATGATTTGGGTCTATGTTCGGGTCGTGACAAACTTGGTATCAGAGCCCTAGGTTTGAAGTGTCCTAGAATGTCTGAAAGCCGTGTTAAGTAGAGCCTTTTTCATGCGTGTGAAGCGCGCCACACTTGTGATGAAGAGGCTACCAAACGTTTAGGAAATGTTCACTTATTTCATAATCTATGTCATGCGATGAAATGTCTCCCTATCCTTCTAATTCGTGCTATTCGCGATTGTAGAATCACGGCTCCCCAAAGAGTAAATGGTAGAAGGAATGGGAATGGAGACGGCCATGAGGATAGCAACGAAAAGGGGCACCAGCAGGCCCCGCCAGTCTAGGAGCACCAGGCACCGGAGCCAGTTGCCCATGCTGAGTTTCGGGAGCTATTCAGATGCTCACGCAGACCTTGACCGCTCAGGTCAATCAACAGGCGGTTGCACATATTCCAAAAAATGGCAATGCAGCGGCGGCTCGAGTCAAGGATTTCTTAAGAATGAACCCGCCAGAGTTCCTCGGGTCAAAAGTAGACGAGGACCCGCATGAGTTCATTGATAAGATTGTGAAGATCACCCAGGTCATGGGGTTGAATAGGGTTGAATGTGAAGAGTTGGCCTTGTATCAGTTGAAAGGGGTTGCATATATCTGGTTTCCACAATGGAGAGATACATAAGGCCGCCGGAGTAAGTCCTATCACTTGGGAGGAGTTCCATGCGGCATTTCTAGATCGGTTGTTCCCTAGAGAGATAAGAGAGTTGAAGGTGGTAGAATTTTTGAGTCTTAAGCAGGGGAAGATAACGGTACAGTAGTATGCTCTCATTTCACTCGCTTGTCAAAGTATGCCCTAGAGTTAGTGGTTGATCAGAGGGCGCAGGTGAGTCGATTTGTTCATGGCGTGGCAGGCTATTTGAACAAAGATTGCAGGATCGCTATGATCCACCAGGACATGGATTTCCCTCAAATAGTTTTGTACGCCAGCAGATGGAGGCAGCTCATATGAGGGAGAGAGAGGCAAAAAGGTCTAGGATAGATAGCCATGGGTTTACTCATCAGAGATCCGGCGGTGGTCACCGCCTTCAGTTTCAGCAGAGGTCACTAGCTCCAGCACCATCATTAGCTAGTGTTCCATCCAAACCCTAGGGTGATCAGAGGAACAGGGCTTCAGGATCGAGGGACTAGAGGGGCACGCAGGTAGAGCGTACCTCTCCATCCTGTGAAAAGTGCGGCAAGAGTCATGCCGGGGAGTGCTTGCTTGGCTCAAATATTTGTTATGGGTGTGGTAGATATGGCCACATGCGCCAGGTGTGTCTATTTTCTAGACAAGATGATAATATAGGCTGTGCACAAACCACTAAGTTAGCAACAGCTCCAGCACGTTCAGTGTCGCAGGGGGCATCTACTAGTGGGGGTGGCAGACACGCCAAAACAGATTCTATGCCCTCGCCTCACGTCAGTAGCAGAAGACTTCACTGGATGTGGTTACTGGTATGTTATGAGTGTTTCACCTTGATGCTTATGCTTTGTTAGATCTAGGGGCTACCTTGTCTTTTATGACACCTTATATTACTAGTAGCTTTGGAGTCAATCCCAAAACTCTGTTAGAACCATTCTCAGTATCTACTCCCGTTGGTGATTCGGTTGTAGCTAGGCGGGTGTATAGAAGGTGCCCGATCACTGTATTGCATAAAGTCACCTCCGCAGACCTTGTAGAGTTATCCATGACTGACTTTGATATTATTCTTGGCATGGATTGGTTGTATGCATGTTATGCTTCTGTTAATTGTAGAACCCCTGCGGTAGAGTTCCGCTTTCTGGGTGAGTCAGTCTTGGAGTGGAAGAGTAGTTCGGCCGTACCTATAGGTCATTTCATTTCCTGTCTTAAGGCCATGAAGATGATTTCTAAGGGTTGTGTGTACCATCTAGTTAGGGTTAAGGATGTTGAGTCCGAGACCCCAACTATCCAGTCAGTTCCGATAGTGTGTGAGTACCCAGAAGTATTTCCTGATGATTTATCAAGAATCCCTCCCGAGCGGGAGATTGATTTTGGTATTGACCTTCTTCCTAACACGCAACCTATATCTATTTATCCTTACAGAATGGCTCCAGCTGAGCTAAAGGAGTTGAAAGAAAAGTTGAAGAATCTGTTAGATAAGAGTTTCATTAGACCGAGCAAGTCCCCATGGGGTGCACCAATTCTCTTTGTCCGAAAGAAAGATGGTTCTCTTCGCATGTGTATTGATTATTGGCAATTGAACAAGGTCACCGTAAAGAACAGGTATCCTCTACCCAGGATTGATGATTTATTTTACCAGCTTTAGGGTTCCAAGTGTTTCTCGAAGATAGATATCAGATCTGGGTACTATCAGCTCAGAATTAAGAGTGACATCCCGAAGACAGCCTTCAGGACGTTGTATGGTCATTATGAGTTTGTAGTTATGTCTTTTGGACTAACGAAGGCTCCTGCAGCTTTTATGGACTTGATGAATAGGGTGTTCAAGACATACCTGGATATGTTCGTGATTGTGTTTATTGATGACATCTTAATATACTCTTGGAGCGAGGATGAGCATGCCGCTCATTTGAGAGTAGTGTTGTAGACTATCAAGGACCGCCAATTATATGACAAATTCATCAAGTGCGAGTTTTGGTTGAACTCCGTAGCATTTTTGGTCCATGTGGTATCAAGCGAAGGCATAAAAGTGGATTCTCAAAAAATAGAAGAGTTGAACAATTGTCCTAGACCATTGAATCTTTCATATATTAAAAGATTCTTGGGTTTAGCTGGCTACTATCAAATATTCGTGGAAGGTTTCTGATCGATTATAGCACCTTTGACCAAATTGACCCAAAAGAAGGTGAAATTCCAATGTTCGGAGGCTTGTGAGAAGAGCTTCCAAGAGTTGAAGACTCGACTCACCTCAGCACCGGTGTTAACTCTACCGGAGGGTACTGTGGGTTCGTGGTGCATTGTGATGCTTCAAGGATCGAACTTGGTTGTGTATTTATGCAACACGGAAAGGTTATAGCATATGCCTCTAGAAAGGTGAAAGTTCATGAGAAGAATTACTCGACCCAGGATCTTGAATTAGCCGCAGTGGTATTCGCCTTGAATTTCTGGAGACATTATTTGTATGGGGTTCATAAGGATGTGTTTACAGACCATAAGAGTTTACAATATATGTTTACCCAGAAGGATCTCAATCTTCGGCAAAAGAGGTGGTTGGAGCTACTCAAGGACTACCATTTGAGTGTGCTTTACTATCCGGGTAAGGCAATGTAGTAGCAGACACACTTAGTAGACTCTCTATGGAGAGTGTGTCCCATGTGGATGTGGGAAAGAAGGAGCTGGTGAAGGATGTGCATCGACTCGCAATGTTGGGAGTTAGGTTGGTCCACTCAACTGATGACGGTGTAGTATTGTTTAGAATGGACCATAATCATCATTGGTGACTGATGTAAAAGCTAGACAAGATGAGGACCTTATTTTGGTAAAGTTAAAGGAAGCGGTTCAAAATCAAAAGGTAGAGGTCTTCTCCAAAGGGAGAGATGGTGTGCTTTGATACCAGGGTCACTTATGTGTTCCGAATGTGGATGATTTGAGGAGCTAGATATTGCACGAGGCTCATGGATCCATGTATTCTATCCATACAGGTGCCACCAAGATGTATCGTGACTTACGGGAAGTCTATTGGTGGAATGGCATGAACAAGGACATCGCGGAATTTGTAGCTAAGTGTCCAAAGTGCTAGCAAGTAAAGGTTGAGAATCAAAGACCGAGAGGTGTGCCTCAGGATATCAGTATTCCTACTTGGGAGTGGGAAGAAATCAATATGGACTTCATCACAGGGTTTCCTCTCACTCGTTGACAATATGACTCCATTTGGGTGGTGGTAGACAGGTTGACCAAGGCTGCTCAGTTTCTACTAATCAAAACCATGGATTCAGCATAGGATTATGCCAAACTATATATCTGGGAGTTAGTTCGGTTGCATGGAGTTCCCTTGTCCATCATATCAGATAGAGATACTCAATTTACCTCTCAGTTTTGGAGGTCGTTTCAAAAAGGACTAGGTACTCACGTTAAGATCAGCACAACATTTCACCCACAAATGGATGGTCAAGAAGGGCTGACAATTCAGACTCTCGAAGACATGTTGATAGAATGCGTGATTGACTTCAAAGGTAGTTGGGATGATCATTTGCCTCTCATCGAGTTCGCATACAATAACAGCTATCATTCCAGTATTCAGATGGCACTGTTCGAGGCTCTCTATGGGTAGAGATATAGGTCACCCATTGGTTGGTTCGAAGTTTGTGAAGTGGCAATGATAGGACCAGATTCGGTTCATGAGGCTATGGAGAAGGTTCAGTTGATAAGGGACAGGTTGAAAACTACTCAAAGTCGCCAAAAGTTCTATGCCGGTGTGAGGAGAAGGGAATTAGAATTTGAAGTTGATGATTGGATATTTCTGAAGATGTATCCCATGAAGGGAGTGATGAGGTTTGGAAAGAAGGAGAAACTTAGTCCTCACTATGTTGACCCGTACAGGATAGTGAGACGTGTTGGCAAGGTGGCCTATGAATTGGAGTTGGCCTTAGAATTAGATTTTGTGCATCCTGTTTTCCATGTGTTGCTCTTGAAGAAGTGTTTGGGTGATCCATCTCTAGTTGTCTCGGTGGACAATATTAGTGTGAAAGGCAACCTTAATTATGAGGAGGTTCTAGTGGAAATACTGGATCGTCATGTTCAAAGGCTAAGAAACAAGGTGGTAGCTTCAGTTAACGTGTTATGGAGGAATCAACATGTTGAGGGAGCTATTGGGAAGCCAAAGCGGATATGATGGCTATATACCAACATTTATTCTCTACCGGCTCAGTTCCAGCTTGAGGTACCAGTTTTTGCACAAAAACTCTACTTAGTTTTCATGTTCAGTTCATATGTCCAAGTTTCTTTATGTATGTGGATGTGTATATGAATCATGAATTCAGTTCAGCTATGTAGTTTGAATTGGAAATAGTCATTCCGTCAGTTTTCAATTTAAATGATCAGTATTCGAGTGTAATGATTGCATTTCTCTATTTTCTGTATGTTTCCCATACTCGAGGACGAATGTTCCCAAGAGAAAAATATTGTAATATCCCGGAAGTGCCTAAGATTAAACCCAAAAATTTAAAAATGGAAGTTGGCTGAATCTGGGAAAAAACCCACAGAACGGGACACCCAACGGATCGTTGGTCCAACCAACGACCTGTGGGAAGTAGTCGTGGGAAGGTTTCGCCTAGTAATAGTTGGAAGTAACGAGTGAAATAACTACCCGTTGTTTGATACAACGAGTCGTTACGTGGAGTCATGGTGGGAACTGATCTTAAGCCTAAGGGGGAGTAACGGGTCGTGGGACGACCCGTTGTGTGGAGCCATGAATCATGGTCGATATTCGTAGGAAGGAATATTAATAATCTCCTGTCTATTTAACGGAAGGAAACCACGACTCGTGGGATGGAAGAACAAGTCATGGTGTGGCTCGTGGGAAGGCTTGATACAAATTTTGAAGTGGGAAACAACGGACAACACAATGGATCATTGCTTAAAGCAAAAATTCGTCATGTCAAGTCGTGGGAAGTGAATCTGAAAGTGTGAAATGGGGCAGTGGATCCAACGGATTGATACCACAAGTCGTGGTATCATATAACGAGTCGTGGGACCATCCGTGGTTTCACCCAGTGCAGAAATTTTAGAGATTTTATTAAGGGCATTTTTGTCATTCCTAAGTCCTAAGGTCCTAAACTACGTTGTTTAAGGCTCGATATTCAGTGTCTATTGAGGGGTAAAACCCACCCTAGGCTTATTCATATCCATGCATGTAAAGTTATGGAATTAAGGAGGTTATCAAGCTTGTTCTTCAAGGTTTACTTCCATTTTTCCATTGGGCTTTCAAGGAGTGGTGAAATTTGATCTTCCCCAGGTATGTAGGGTTATGAATGGGTGAATCCTTTCACACCCATGGCCAATCTTTTCCAAATCATGAAATTTCCTATCTAAATTCTATGGGGTTGCTACCTAAAGCATGAAATCTTGATTTCTATACATAGGCTTGATCTAATTGAGTTACTATCATTGAATTACGAATTATGGGCAAGTTTTATGATGTTTTTCATTAAAAATCATGTCTCAAGTTTTTTTTAAAATTAAAATGCCTATTTATGAAAAGTTCATGAAAGTCAAGGATTATAATGAATGTTCATGTATGATGAATTATTGATGATGAAAAACGTTTTTTCAAGTTACCCATGTTTATGATCATGGTTTCAAATGAATTGAGTATTTTCAAGCATGTTCAAGTGTTGCGCAATGCCCACATGTTCAAGAATGATTTACAATGTATGATATGGATCTCATGATTTATCGATTTATGATGTTGGCCGACTAAAGGGCCCTTGATTCTTGGCTGATCATGTATTTTTAATGGGGATCAATGATGATAATGTTTACTTCACCATGAATCTCAATGAATGATGTTATTGATTTACATATAAGCCTTATGTGCATGTTTTTGGGAGCAGTGTCTAGCACCGAGCAGCCCGGCGTTCAAAGGACTATGCCGGTGTCTCATAACTATGTGCCACCGTAGGTTTATATTGATACATTACAATGTTAATGATCCGCTCTTTCGTGATATCACATAATGCATGTCCCTCGCCTAGCAAGCCAGGGGAGACTCTGCCCACTTGAATGAGATAGTTGGGGCATCATGTAAAGCCCTACCATGATGGTGTCGGTTATGATGAGTCCTCCCATTATTGTGCATGTTTTTGACATTATTATGTTTATGTTACTTTTGCTCAAGTGATGTATTAATAATGTTTCTCTTATGACTATGATATTGAATGTATTACGAATGATTTGAAAATCTTGAGCCTTATGTTATATTATGATATTTATATCACGAGCATGTTGTCCCGCTTTTAAGATCTCCTATGAGCTTTTATGTATTTTGAAATGTCCGTTTTACTTACCTTGCATACTCGGTACATTCAACGTACTAACGCATACTCTATGTTGTATTGTTTTATGATACAGGCTCTGATCTTTGATTACGGGCAAAAATAGCATGCCCGAGATACGCTTTATAACATAAATTAGTCTTGTTTATCTAAGTTATTTTATACATTTTCATGTGATTTTATATGAATGTGAAGATATGTGCTAACCAACATGATTAGCCTTTGTTTTGT
>JACEIK010001978.1:141411-152887 GCA_018107945.1 Datura stramonium
ATAAAAAAATGGAATTTGTCAACTAACATTTAGTAGGACTCACAATATTTTGAAATTCAACTTTAAAGATATAAGGGTGATGTCACTCATCATATTGGAGCTGGATAGATGAAAGAGGTCAACCGGGGTACGGATGCTTTATTTTTCACCAGATAGAGATGAATACTATATGGTAGCAGCAAAAAATTCTTTAGCCTTAAATCGGGATATTCAGGAAGGACAGGTTGTTCCAGCTCGATACCGTCAAGAATTCTTGACTATTGCATGGGAGGAGGCTTGTACTAGTGTTTTGTGTGATAACAATATATCACTGATACTTAAAGGTAAGTTCTACAAAAAAGTAATTAGACCAACTATGTTGTACGAGGTGAAATATTGACCAGTCAAGAACGCCCATGTCAGGAAGATGAAAGTAGCAGAAATAATGATGTTGTGATAGATGTATGGGCATTACCTATGTGGTGGAAAAGATGCAGGAAGGGAGATTGAAATGATTTAGACATATGCAAAGGAGATATGTATATGTCCTAATGAGAAGGTGTGAGAGGTTTCCATGGAGAGCCTAAAGAGAGAGAGAGGTAGGCCTAAGAAGTCTTGGGGAGAAACGATTAGACAGAATATGGCACAACTTCATCTTAGGCATGGTCCTTGATAGGAGGGTGTGGAGATTAAGTACCAAGGTAGAGGGTTAGTAGATTGTTAAGTATATCTTTACAGTATCATGAATATTAATATTATTTTTATGTTTGCTTATTCTTTGATCACTAGTATTACCTGATTGTTTCTTTCACTCTGTTTATCTTATTATCTTGTCATTATTACTACTTGTTTTCTTCTTTCCTTGTTCCGAGGGTCTATGAAAAATATCATCCCTACCTCATAAGGTAGGGGTAAGCTTTGCATACACTCTACCCTTTTTAGAACACACCTTGAGAGATTATAGTGGATATGTTATTATTGTTGTTAACTTTAAAATTATGAACTCCAACTTCAACAATGTAGGCATTCTAATTTATTACAAATTGTATGAAAAGTGAGATAATACCATGTAATAAAACTAAAAAAGGGGATAAAAGGTGAAGTAATAACATCCGAATTAACATAGACTTACACTATCCCACTTCATCTGTTTTCTTTTTCTTCATTGACAGGGAAATCGATAGAGTTAGTAAAGATTCTTAAGAAGAGGAGGATTAACATATCTTATTTATAGAAAACCAATGGGTATGAACCAAGGCTAGGGATATAGACGGGTTTAAGTTGTGGTACTCAGGAAGCTTGAGGAGTAGGAATTGAGTAGGAATCTTAGTAGACGAGGCACTCAGGGATCAAGTGGTAGAGGTTAGGAGGGTAACAAATAGGATGATCCTTTAAATGTTGGGAGGGATAATGGTTAACATAATTAGCGCATATGAACCGCAGGTAGGTTTGGATAGGGATGTTAAATAACTCTTCTGGGAGGAGTTGGACGAGGTTGTGAGAGATGCCCCACATTCTGAGAAGCTAACTTTGGGAGGGGATTTTAATGGTTAATTAGGGACCACTTCGAGAGAATATGTTGATGTACGTGAAGATTTTCTGCTATGGGGATAGAATGAAGTAGGATTTTCATTCTTTGTCTTCGCAAAATCTTTCGAGTTAGTCATAGAAAATTCGAGCTTCCAGAAGAGGGAGGAACACTTGGTGATCTATTATAGTATGCTGGCTAAGACTCAAATAGACTACCTGCTAGTTAGGAAGTGTGGTAGAAGTTTATGGATAAGAGGACAAGCATATCATGTTGGGAGAGTTAGAGCATTCCGAAAGTCATAGAGAGTTTGGATATTGTAGGTGCATACAGGCTACGAAATTTAAAGAGGCTATTCGTAAGAAGAGGAAGGAAATAGCAACTGGGCCATACGAGATTCAGGTGAAGTTTTGGAATAAGGCAGGTGAGGCAGGTATGGAGTGGTTAACTGGGTTATTCAATGTAATTTTTCAAACGGCTAAAATTCCATAAGAAATGAAGTTGGAGTACAATTGTGCCTTTGTACAAGAACAAGGGTGGTATTTAGCATTGCAACAACTATAGGGGTATCAATCTACTAAGTCATACTATGAAAGTTTGGGAGAGGGTGTCAAAATAAGGATAAGGAGGGATATGCCTATATTTGAAAACCAATTTGGATTCATGAGAGATAATCAACTATAGAAACCATCCATTTTTTAAGAATATTGTTGAAGCAATATAGGGACAAGAAAAGAGATTTACACATGGTGTTTATTAACCTAGAAACGACATATAATAAAGTCTATAGGAAGGTCTTGTAGAGACGTTTGGAGGCTAGAGGTGTACTAGTGACTTACATTAGGGTAATTAAGGATATGTATAATAGAGCCAAGATGCAGGTTAAGAAAGTAAGAAGTGACTCAAAGAACTTTTTTATCATGATGGGGTTGCATCAACGATCATTCCTTAGCCCATTCCTATTTTCCCTAGTGATGGATGAGTTGAAAAGGCTTATTTAAGGGGAGGTACTATGGTGTATGTTATTTATAGATGACATAATATTGGTAGATGAGATGCATTGTGGAGTTAACAATAGGCTTGAAGCTTGGAGATAGACTCTAGTCTTAAGGTTTCAAGTTAAGCAGGACTAAAATAGAGTACATGGAGGGTAAATACAACGATGTAACAATTATATATAGAGGAGACAACAAGGCTTACAAACCAAAAAGTATCCTCACAGGATAAGTATACAAGCATCTACAGAGTTAAACAAGTTGATAAGTCATTGAGATAGGGCCCCAACCAACCCATTATGTACATAAATAAAAAGATCTCCAAAATAGGTCACTCCAAACAAGTTGGAGCTTACCAACAGTCAGGGACTTAGCTGAACTGCAAGGATCATGATCGGCCTGACGATCAACACTTATAGATATGAATGCAGTGCCTGACTAGGGCGTCTGTATGAAAATATATCGAGTATGTAAGAAGAAAGAAACAACAAAGACTCAAATGTACAAAATAATAGAAGGATAGAATAGAAGGTATCAATAGAATAGTCACCTCTCAAGTCCAAAAAAATGATTATAGATTCATATATGAGCCTATCTAGACAACCTCAAAATCAAAACTATAACTAAAACACGTACAACACACAGCTAACCAGAACGACTTTGTAATAGGCTCACAACAAGTACAACAACTAACAATTAACCCAATAAGTCAAAACCAACCTTTCTAGGACTGCACCTCACATTCTTATATGTTTAACGACACGTACTGGCCAAGTGCACTGGAGAGTCAACTTCCATTCGACAATCAAACACTCGTAGTACAGTCACTAGTGAGCCGAAGGATTTTATTCAAAAGTCATACACTAGTTTCACAATAGGCTGGCACTATCCATCAGCCACAACACAAGCCCAACCATTTCAGAGCTAGCTTTCACAGCCACTTTGGTCGGCTAAGTCTTAGGCCCGACCTCTATGCTAGAGTAACTCAACAATCGTGGATGTTGTTGAGCCCTTGGAGGAAACTAAGTCAGCAGAAAATCACAAGACAATAGATATAGCATAAAAATTACAACCCAAGCTCACTAAGCAAGCTTACTTACAACAGTTGCAATGCAAGCCAAAACTGACACCTACTAACGATCTAATAACGATGAAGATCAAACAAATTCACGACCTCAACAAGTGAGGGAAAAAACTATCTGCCAATAGCCCTAAAGCACAGTATAGTCAAACTAAATACATAGCCAACAATGCACTTAGTTCACAAAACATGACAAGAGATTGATTAGAAGAGAAATCATGCTTAAACATAAATGATAGAAGCCTTAGCATACCTTATATGTAACCGACTCAACTATGTAGATCCTAAGCTATATGTGCCACCTAAAATAGCTCCCAACACACTCCAAATTATAGAAACTAAGCTCTAATAAGACAACCACATAAAGGAAATCCAAATGATGTGATTTCTAGGAATTTAACTATAGAAACTTCAAATAAACATTCTACCGATACTTGTGATCCTATAGACAACCTATAAAACTAAAAGTTAACAAAAAAATTAGCTTAACACCATAGATAACCAAAAAAAGCTGCTGAAAATCAGAGAAAACAATGCTAGAACATGGTTACATGCGACATACCCACGATCTAAGCTTGAAAATATGTTTGGATCTTTGATTTGGCCTTAAAACCACATAGAACTTGAGAGAATTGATAGAACAAGGGTTTTTCACTACTTGGGTTCGAGGAAAATGAATATAGATATGATGCAACTGATTAAACACACCTATATATGGGAACCTGGTCATCATCACTACCGTGAAGCAGGTCGTAATGCCCGGCGCGTCGCGGTAGGCCAAATAGCCTGGTCCCTCTAATTTTAAATGTTTCGTCCCTCGGACGCAATCTCGACCTTCGTTCCTCCCTCAACATAAAACATGTAGTCATAAAACTAGGCTCGTAAGTCCAAAACCTATCGATAAAATCAATCTAAAATTAAAGGGTGTTACATCCTTACCCCTTAGAAACATTCATCCTCAAATATTGACAAAAGGCACGATTCTGTCCTAGAAGTTATCATAACATCATAAGATTACAAAATTATGGGTCTAACTCAAATGAAATTAAATAATATGGCCCTAGACCTACCAAGGTAGTGAAAGACTCAAACTCAATTTAATAACCAAATAAATGTATACCTGATGCATTGCCTGCTGAAGGCTCTATAATATGTCATTCTTCCAAAGAAAATATAAGAACTATATATGTTTTGGAAGTAGTATTTAACACCGAGTAGATTTGGGGTCCAAGCATACCCCGAGTCTCAGAACTACGTGCCAACGTAGCCATGATGGGACCTCAATTAAGATTGTCCCCTTTTTCCCGTATAGGCCTTTCATGAGTGATATCATGCCTCTTTTCATGGTTCTATCTTGGCAAGGTACGAACACCCTCCCATCTAGGGGTTTATAGGTCGGGCACCATGTGTGCTCATGTGGGGTATGTCGGATATAAGAATCTCCTATTATTCCTTATGATTTATGCATGATTGTTATTATGTTACTTTGGCTCAAGTCATATTTAATAAAACTTTTCTCTTATGATTATGATTATAGATGATTTACGAATGTTTTAAAAACCTTGAGCCCTTATGTTTTTATTATGATATTTACGTTATGACCATGTTGTCCTACTCTTGTGAACCCTTATTGTAATACCCCGAAAGTGCTTAGGAGTAGACTCGGGAAGCAAAAATGCAAAATTGTTGAGAGTCGGGAGAAAGGTTGCAGGGCGGTAGGTACCACGACCTGTGGTAAGTAACCACGAGCCGTCATTTATGGTCGTAGTAAGGAGTCAGTCCATATTGCAGTGGTAACAATGGGTATTACAACGGCCCATTGTGAGCAACAACGGCCCATTGTGAGGAACAACGGTCCGTTGTTAGGAGGCGTGGTAGGGTGTGGACTTTTGCAGTGGACACGACGGGTGGAAACCACGTCCCGTTGTATCCTACCACGAGTTGTAGTAAGGATCATGGAATAGGTGTGCAGAGTCTCAGAAGAAGGAAACAAAGACCGAAGGAATGACCCATTGAAGACTAGGACGAACTATATTGTGTGTTTGTGGTATGATTCCGAGAATGGGTCCTAAACAGTGCATTCAACGAGAAGATAGGATGGGCCGTGGGTGGTTTCTATGACCTGTTGGTACCACTCGTGGGTCCATCCGGCCATATTTCAAGGCAGGTTCATTAAGGGTATTTTTGAGTTTTTCACACTTTTAGACCCTAAACTACATCGTTTTGGATATTGTTTGAGTGTGATAAGAGGAGTTAGGTCCTTTTTGCATGCCCATTCTCATGCAAGAATTTTTGAAAGATTTTTGGAGGTTCAAGGTCTACTTCCCCAAGTTTCCATCAATTTCTTTGTGGGTGATCAAGGAACTTTGAGTCAATCCATTTCTAGGTATGTAGGGTTTTAGAATAGTTGAAATTCTTCCCCACTCATGCCCAAATCTCAATTTAAAATCATGAATCCTCCTATTCAAGTCTATGAGGGTTTTACTCAAATGCATAAAAATGTGATTTATCCTTACGGGTATGATTTTAATAGTGTTAATTATTGAATTATGAATGATGGGCTGATTTTATATTATTTTCTTCAAAAATCATGTTTCAATCTTTTAAATCAAAAATGTCCATTTGATGAAAGTTCATGAAAGTTATGATTTATGATGACTACTCTATATTTTGAGTTTATTGATGATGGAAAAGCATGATTCCAAATTCCCATGTTTATGAGCATACTTTTTTTGAAAGAATTGAATATGAAGAAGTATTGGTCAATTCCCACATGTTGAAGATGATTTATGATTTATGAAGTGAATTACATGATTTAACGATTTATGATGTTGGCCGATGAAAAGGGCCTATGATTCTTTGCTAAGCATGTTTTAAAGGGGATCCATGATGATAAATGTTATATTCTAGCCAATGAACCTTAATGCATGATGTTATTAATTTATGTATGAGCCTATATACATATTTTTTGGAGCCGTGTCTAGCACCGAGCAGCCCGGCGTTCAAACGAATACACCGGTGTCTCACAACCACGTGCCACCTTGGGTGTTTAAATGATATGATGTATTGATAATGATCTCCTCAAATGTTGGATAACACGCCTTATGCACGACCCTCGCTTGGTAAGCCAGGGTCGGCTCTGCCCACTTGAGCATGATAGTGGGGCATCATGAAAGGATCTACCATGATGGTGTCGGTTATGACAAGTTCTCCCATTGTTCCGCATGTTTTATGCATTGTTATATTTATGTTGTGGCTCAAGTTATGTTTTGATAAAGTTTACTTATGATTATGAAAAAGAATTATTATGAATGATTTGAAAGCCTCGAGCCTTATGTTATATTAAGAATATTTTGATGTAAGCATGATGTCCTTCTCTTACATTATTTATAAGATTTATTTACTTTGAAATATCTATTTTACTTACCTTGCATAGTCAGTACATTCCACGTACTGACCGCATACATTCTATGTTGTATCATTTCGTGATACAGGGTCCGGATCTAAGGCTCATACTAATCCTTAGTCAATCTCAGCTTACATTCTCAGGTTATTGGTGAGTCCTCATGTTTCGAGGGCTATTTGACAGACTGTTATGTTATCTTACGTTTCACTATTGTTTGGGTTAGTTGGGGGATGTTTTCCCATTAACCCATCGTATGTTGTAGAGGCTTTCAGACCATGTGTAGTATTCAGCTTATGTGTACGTCGAGTATTTTCTAATGTTATGCTATGATTACGTTACGCTATGGTTTTTATGATTATCATTCCGATAATTTAAAGGAGATTAGTTATATGCATGAGCCTCGGGTTGACTTGGGGTCTTTCAGGGTCCCTTGTCCACTGTCTATGATCTAGGTGCACGTTCGGGTCATGACAAACTTGGTATCAAAGAAATAGGTTTGAAGTGTCCGAGGGTGTCTAAAAGCCGCGTTAAGTAGAGTCTTTTTTGTGGGTGTGAAGCGCTCCACACTTATGACAAAGAGGCTACTAGACGTTTCGGAAATATTCCCGTCTTTCATGTTCTATATTGTGCGATGAAAAGCCTTTCCATCCTTCTAATTCGTGCGATTCGCGATTGCAGAATTATGGCTCCTAGAAGAATGAACGAAAGGAGGAATGCAAATGATGAAGGCCATGGGGATGGCAATGACCATGGGCATCAGCAAGCCCCACCTGTTCAGGAGCCCCAGGCACTAGAGCCAGCTGCCCACGCTGAGTTTCGGGCAGCTATTCAGATGTTGGTGCAGGCCTTGACCGCTCAGGTCAACCAGGAGGCTGCTGCACAAGTCCAACAGAATTACAATGCAGCGGCAACTCGTATTAGAGACTTCTTAAGGATGAACCCTCCTGAGCTCACGGGGTCAAAGGTGGATGAAGATCCACACGAGTTTATTGAAGGGATCTTGACGGTCACTCAGGTTATGGGGGTGACAAATGGGGAGTGTGTGGACTTGGCCTCTTATCAGCTAAAAGAGGTCGCTCATATTTGGTACAAGAAATGGAAGGGCAGTAGGGCAGCGGGAGCGGGCCCTATAAGCTGGGATGAGTTCTACATGGCCTTTCTCGACAGGTTCTTCCCTCGGGAGATGAGGGAGTTGAAAGCAGCTGAGTTTGTAAACCTCAAGCAAGGAAAGATGACAGTGCTGGAGTATTCACTGGAGTTCACTCATTTGTCAAAGTATGCCCCAGAGTTAGTGATGGATCAGAGGGCACGGGTTAGCCGATTCATTCATAGTGTAGCTAGTTATTTAGACAAGGATTGCAGCACTGCTATGCTCCACCAGGATATGGACTATCCTCGCATAGTGTTGTACGTCAGCAGATGGAGGCGACTCATGTCAGGGAGAGGGAGGAAAAAAGGGATCGGTCGGACAGCCGTGGGTTTTCACATCAGAGGTCTGACGGTGGCTACCATCCACAGTTTCAGCAGAGATCACTAGCCCCAACACCATCATCAGCTAGTGTTCCATCCAGACCCAGGGGTGATTAGAGGAGCAGGGCTATAGGGTCGAGGGATCAGAGGGGCACCCAGTTAGAGTACACCTCTCCAGCCTGCATAAAGTGAAGCAAGAGTCACATTGGGGAGTGCCTACTCGGCTCGGATGTCTGCTATGGGTGTGGTAGATCTGGGCACATGCGCCGCACTAGCCCATATGCTAGACAGGGTGATGATAGGGGTCGTGCATAGATCGCCAGGACAACAGTCCATTCCGCCCCACAGGGAGCATCGATTAGTGGAGGTAGCAAACGGTGCCAAAACCAATTCTATGCCCTTGCCTCACGCGAAGAGCAGGAGACCTCACCAGACGTGGTTACTGGAATGTTGCAAGTGTTCCATATTGATGATTATGCTTTGTTAGATCCAGGAGTTACCTTGTCTTTTGTGACACCTTACATTTCTAGTAGTTTTGGAGTTAGTCCTGAAATTCTGTTTGAACCATTCTATGTATCTACTCCAGTCGGTGAATCAATTGTAGCTAGGCGGGTATATAGAGGTTGCCCCATTACGGTGTTGCATAAGGTTACCTCCGCGGACTTAGTAGAATTGGCCATGACTAATTTCGACATCATTTTGGGTATGGATTGGTTATTTGCATGTTATGCTTCGATTAATTGTAGGACCCGTGCAGTGGAATTTCGATTTCTGGGGGAGTCAGTTTTGGAATGGAAGAGTAATTCAGTTGAACTAGCCGGTCGATTTATTTCCTATCTTAAGGCCCGGAAGATGATCTCTAAGGGTTGCGTGTACCACCTAGTTAGGGTTAAGGAGGTGCAGTCTAAGACCCTGACTATTCAGTCAGTTCGGTGGTGTACGAATATCCGTAGGTGTTTCCTAATGATTTTCAGGTGTTCCTCTGGAGAAGAAAATTGATTTCGGTATTGATCTACTGCATGATACGTAGCCTATTTCTATCCCTCCTTATAGGATGGATCCATCCGAGCTAAAGGAGTTAAATGATTAATTAAAGGACTTGTTGGATAAGGGTTTCATTAGACCAAGAATGTCTTCAAGAGGTGCACCAGTTCTATTTGTTCGAAAGAAGGACGGTTCCCTTCGGATGTGTATTGATTATCGACAACTTAATAAGGTCACCGTCAAGAACAGGTACCCCTTGCCCAGGATTAATGACTTATTTGACAAGCTCCAAGGTGCCAAGTGTTTCTCGTAGATAGATCTCAGGTCTGGATATCACTAGCTCAGAGTTTGGGAGTGTGACATTCCAAAGACAGCCTTCAGAACCCAGTATGGCCACTATTACTTTCTAGTTATGTCTTTCGGACTAACCAATGCTCCTACAGCTTTTATGGACCTGATGAAGAGGGTATTCAAGGCATATTTGGGCATGTTTGTGATTGTGTTCAGTGATGAAATCCTGATATACTCGCGGAGCGAGGAGGAGCATGCCGCTCACCTGAGGGTAGTATTTCAGACCCTAAAGGATCATCAGCTATATGACAAAGTTTAGCAAGTGTGAATTTTGGCTGAACTCAATGGCATTTCTAGGCCATGTGGTGTCGAGTGAGAGTATAAGGGTGAATTCTCAGAAAATATAAGCCATGAAGAATTGTCCTAGACCGGTGAATCCTTCAGAGATTCGGAGTTTCTTGGGTCTAGTAGGCTACTACCGAAGAGATTCGTTGAGGGTTTCTCCTCTATTGCGGCACCTTTTACAAAGTTGACTCAGAAAAACATAAATTTCCAATGGTCAGAGGATTGTGAGAAAAGCTTTGGGGAACTGAAGACCCGACTCACTTCAACACCAGTATTGACTTTAACCGAGGGTACTGATGGCTTTGTTGTGTATTGTGATGCGTCGAGAGTTGGATTGGGATGTGTATTGATGCAACGGGGGAAGGTGATCGCATACGCCTCACGACAGTTAAAGGTTCACAAAAAGAA
Organism: Datura stramonium; assembly: GCA_018107945.1. Taxonomy (NCBI): domain Eukaryota; kingdom Viridiplantae; phylum Streptophyta; class Magnoliopsida; order Solanales; family Solanaceae; genus Datura; species Datura stramonium. The sequence continues at coordinate 151,899 of JACEIK010001978.1, forward strand.
TTACCCGACCCACGATCTTGAGTTGGCCGCGGTGGTGTTTGTATTGAAGATATGGAGGCATTACTTGTATGGGGTCCATGTGGATGTATTTACGAATCACAAGAGTTTTCAATATGTGTTCACATAGAAAGATATAAATATTCGACAAAGGAGGTGGTTGGAGTTACTAAAGGACGACGACATGAGTGTCCTCTACCACCCGGGCAAGGCTAATGTGGTTGCGGATGCACTTAGTAGACTCTCTATAGAGTTTGTCCCACGTGGATGAGGGAAAGAATGAGTTAGTGAAGGTTGTCCACCGACTTGCAAGATTGGGAGTTAGATTGATCGACTCGGCCGATAGCGGTGTTGTTGTGCATAACGGGCCAGAATCGTCCTTGGTGGTTGATGTTAAATTCAGGCAAGATGAGGATCCAATATTGAGGAAGCTGAAGGAGGCGATGTGGAGTTAGAAGGTGGAGGTTTTCTCCCAAGGTGGAGATGGTGTGGTACGATACTAGGGTCGATTATATGTTCCGGACGTCGATAATTTGAGTGTTCGGATATCTCATGAGGCACATGGTACCCAATATTCCATTCATCCAGGATCCACAAAGATGTATCGGGACTTGCGAGAAATCTATTGGTGGGATAGTATGAAGAAATATGTTGCAGAGTTCGTACCAAAATGTCCAAACTTCCAGCAAGTGAAAGTTGAGCATCAAAGGCCCAGAGGCGTACTTCAGGATATCAGCATCCCCACTTTGAAGGGGGAAGAAATTAATATGGATTTCATTATAGGTCTACCCCGTACTCGCCGACAATACGACTCCATTTGGGTGGTGGTCGACAGGTTAACCAAGGCTGCACACTTCTTACCAGTCAAGACCATGGATTGAGCAGATGATTATTGTTCGCGTCTTTTGAGAACTACACGCAAGTGCACGTGGTCGAACAAGTAGTAAAATGGCTAAAGTAAGCCAAGTATCGATCCCACAGGGACTGGACCA
>JACEIK010001978.1:212783-237109 GCA_018107945.1 Datura stramonium
CAGGGCCAACGTGTCACGGAGCCAACGCGGAGGCTCTCCCTCCGTGACACGTTGCCATCGCGGAGGGGCTTATATATAATTGGGACCTATAAGTCGCATTTCTTGAATGCGATTTATAAGTCGCATTCTTGGAATGCGATTTATAAGTCACATTTTGCCTTGCGACGCGCCGACTTGGCGTTTGTCCGATCTTTCCCTGGGCCTTTTTCTAGCATGTATGGGATTCTAAAACTCTTAACCAACATGCGAATAGGCCATCTGTGTGTCGGAAATTTTTACGGGGTGTAACATCCCACATGTTGAAGATGATTTATGATTTATGAAGTGAATTACATGATTTAACGATTTATGATGTTGGCCGATGAAAAGGGCCTATGATTCTTGGCTAAGCATGTTTTAAAGGGGATCCATGATGATAAATGTTATATTCTAGCCAATGAACCTTAATGCATGATGTTATTGATTTATGTATGAGCCTATATGCATGTTTTTGGGAGCCGTGTCTAGCACCGAGCTCCCCGGCTTCCAAAGGACTACGCTGGTGTCTCACGACCACGTGCCACCGTGGGTTTCTAAATGATATGATTTATTGATAATGATCCCCTCATATGTGATATCACACCTTATGCACGACCCTCGCTTGGCAAGCCAAGGTCGGCTCTGCCCACTTGAGCGAGATAGTGGAGCATTATTAAAGGCTCTACTATGATGGTGTCAATTATGACAAGTTCTCCCATTGTTCCGCATGTTTTATGCATTGTTATGTTTATGTTGTGGCTCAAGTTATGTTTTGATAAAGTTTACTTATGATTACGAAAAAGAATGATTATGAATGATTTGAAAGTCTTGAGCCTTATGTTATATTACGAAGATTTTGATGTAAGCACGATGTCCTTCTTTTACATTATTTACGAGATTTATTTGCTTTGAAATGTCTGTTTTACTTACTTTGCATACTCAGTACATTCCACGTACTGACCGCATACTTTCTATGTTGTATCGTTTCATGATACAGGGTCTGGATCTCAAGCTTATCCTCATCCTTAGTCCATCTCAGCGTACGCTCTCAGCTTATTGGTGAGTCCTCATGTTTCGAGGGCTATTTGACAGACTGTTATGTTATCTTACATTTTAGTATTGTTCGGGTTAGTTGGGGGATGCTGTCCCATCAACCCATCGTATGTTGTAGAGTCTTTCAGGCATGTGTAGTATTCAGCTTATGTGTACGTCCGGTATTTTCTAATGTTATTTTATGATTATGTTCGGCTATGATTTTTATGATTATCATTCCGCTTATTTAAATGAGATTAGGTTTATTCATGAGCAATGGGTCGACTTGGGGTCTCTGGGGGTCCCTTGTCCCATGTCTACGATTCGGGTGTATGTTCGGGTCATGACACTTATTAATTACCTTTCATACTCCATACATTCCAAGTACTGACCGCATACTTTATGCTGTATCATTTTATGGTACAGGCTCCGATATCCAGGCTTAGTCCCGCCGCTTGTCAGATTTTTGTAGTTAGCATTCCGAGGTATCAGTCGGTGAGCCCTCAGCTGTCAAGGGCCCTTTTTATCAATAATATTTCGTATTTCCAATTTCATACTTTAGTTAGTTAGTATCAGTCTTGTCCCATCAACTCGTCAGTGTTAGAGGCTTTTCAGACTTTGTATGTAGTTAGCTTCAGACTTATGCATGTATTCAAATGTTATGTTATGTTCAGCTTCCTCTATGTTAATTATGTCGATCTTCCATTTTATTTGAATGAGTTAGATTTCATGTTCATTCCATGGGCCTACTTGGAGCCTCTCGAGGTTCTTTGTTCCGTGTATTGATTAGGGACTATGTTCGGGTTGTGACAAACTTGGTATCAGAGCATTAAGTTTTGAAGTGTCTTGGGGTGTTTGAATGCCGTATTAAGTAGAGTCTTCTTCATGGGTGTGAAAGCATTAGGTTTTGAAGTGTCCTAGGGTGTTTGAAAGCAGCATTAAGTAGAGTCTTCTTCATGGGTGTGAAGCGCACCACACTTATGACGAAGAGGCTACGAAACATTTAGGAAATGTTCCTTTCTTTCATGATCTATGTCTTGTGGTGAAGTGTCTGTCTATCCTTCTAACTCATGCTATACGCATTTGCAGAATCATGCCTCCTCACAAAGTTAATAGAAGAAGAAATGGAAATGGAAATGGCCACGAGAATGGCAATGGAGATGGAAACAGTAGGCCCCACCAACTCATGAGGAGCATGTACCTGAGCTGGTTGCCCACCCTGAGTTAAGGGCAGCCATACAGATGTTAACTCAGGCCTTGACCGCCAAGCTCAATCAGTAGGCGGTAGTGCATGCCTCTTAGAATGGGAATGCGGCGGCGACATAAGTTAGAGATTTTCTAAGGATGAACCCTCTGAAGTTTCTTAGATCAAAGATGAACAAGGATCCACATGAGTTCATTGATGAGGTTCTGAATATCACCCAGATCATGGGGGTGATCGGAGAGGAATGCACCGATCTAGCCTCATATTAGTTGAAAGGGGTTGCACACATCTGTTTAAGTAATGGAAGGATAACAGGGCAGTTGAAGTAGGCTCTATTGGTTGGGATGAGTTTCAAGGTGTTTTTCTGGATCGGTTCTTCCCTCGTGAGATGAGGGGGATCAAAACAGCCAGTTTGTGAACCTAAAGCAAGGTAAAATGACAGTTCAGGAGTATGCTTTGGAGTTCACTTGTTTGTCTAATTATGCACCAGAGCTAGTGGATGATCAAAAAGCTCGATTGTGTAGGTTTGTACATGGAGTGGAAGACTATATGGACAAAGATTGTAGGACCGCCATGCTTCATCAGGATATTGATTTTCCCCAGATAGTTTTTCACGCCCAGTAGATAGAGGCAGTGCATCTGAGAAGAGATAGAGAGGTCAAGAGGGCTAGGATGGACAGTGTGGGGTTCACTCAGTAGAGATCCGGTGGTAGTCACCGACCTTAGTTATAACAGAGGTCGTCAGCCCTGGCACCAACATCAGCTAGTGTCCCATCCAGCTTAGACGCTTGTTTCGGGTGTGGAAAACCCGAATACAAACTCAGGGATTTCCCTTTAGCTAGATGAGGTAATGGTGGAGCCCGTATCCCAACCGCTAGTTTGGCAGCTTCGGCAGCACGTCCGTTCTAGTAGGGTGCTTCTACTAGTTCAGTTGGCGGCCAATGTCAGAACAGGTTCTATGCCCTTACACCTCGATAGGAATAGGAGACTTCATCGGGTGTGGTCACCGGTACGTTATGAGTATTTCAACTTGATGTTTATGCATTGTTAGACCCAGGATCTACTTTATCTTTGGTGATGCCCTATGTTGCTAGTAGTTTTGGAGTCAGTCCTAAAATCTTATTAGACCCTTTTCAGTCTCTACACCAATCGGTGATTTAGTTATAGCTAGACGGGTATATAGAAAATGCCCTTTCACAGTCCTTCAGAAAGTCACCTCAGCAGATTTAGTAGAGTTAGCCATGACTAATTTTGATGTTATCCTCGGCATGGATTGGTTATATGCATGTTATGCCTCAGTTAATCGTAGAACCCATGCAGTTGATTTCAAATTTCTGGGTGAGCCATTCCTAGAGTGGAGGGGCAGTTCAGCTATGCCTGTAGGTTGCTTCATTTCTTATCTTTAGGCCAGAAAGATGATTTATAAGGGTTGCGTGTACAATCCAGTTAGGGTTAAAGATGCTACGTCCGAAACCCTGACTATCCAGTCAGTCCCTGTAGTGTGTGAGTACCCATAAGTGTTCCCAGATGATCTACTGGGAATCCTTCCAGAGTGGGAGATTGATTTTTGTATTGACCTTCTTCCTGATATGCAGGCAGCCTATATCTATTCCTCCTTACAAAATCGCTCCAGTTGAGTTAAAGGAGTCGAAAGAGCAGTTCAAGGACCTTTTAGACAAGGGTTTCATCAGACCAAGAAAATCCCCATGGGGTGCACCAGTTCTCTTTGTCAGCAAGAAGGATGGTTTCCTGTTATACCCTGGGAACCCAAGGATCAAATCCGGGAGTCCAAATGGTGAAAACTAAAATTTCGCACTAGGTCACAGGACGAATCGTGAGGAGGCTAGTCAGGAGTGACCATGAGTCATGAACTAACTCGTGGTCCAGTAGGGTTGGCAGGATGTGGTGAGAAGAACACGGGCATGACCATGAGTCGTGGTCAGGCCTCACGACTCGTGAGGTCTCCCGTGGCCTAGACTGGTTATCGGAGGAGGCATTGGCCAGTAGATGCCACGGATGGTGACCACCAGTTGTGGTCACCCACCACGAGTCATGGTGTCTTCCGTGAGGTCCCCTTGTTGTTTTGAGTAGTGTACCAGACAACTCTTGACTACAAGTCATTGCATGTAAGCACGAGTTATCCAGTACCTCGTAGGGACTGGCAATCAGCCAAATCCTGTGATTTTATTAAGGACTTTTACGTAATTCCTAAGTCCTAGGGGCCTATACTATGTCGTTTAAGGCTCATTTTACAGGGTTTGAAGAGGGGAAAGCCTTTTCTAAGCTAGTTCATTCCATGCATGCAAACTTGAGAGTTTGAAGAGAGGATGTAGAGCAAGTTTTGAAGGTTTCCATTTAAATCTCATGTTGGGAAATTAGAGAAGTGGTAAAATCATCCCTTCCAGGTATGTAGGGTTATGAGTTGGCGTTTCCTTCCACACCCATGCCCAAATCTCTAGTTAGGTATGGGAAATTCACATGATCAAGTTATGGGGTTTTTACCCAATTGCATGATTCTTCAATTTCTATACATGGGTACGATTAAATTATGTTTATATTAATGAATTTTGAAGCTTGGGCAGATTTTAAATTATTTTCAATCAAAAATTGTGTTTTCTAAATTATGAAATTGGATGCCCATGGATAAGAGGTTCACGAAAGAAGAGAATGATGGTGAATGTATGATGATGATGAGATTTGATGATGAAATGCATGTTTCTAAAGCTACCCATGATTATGATATTATTTTTAAAATGAATTGAGTAGATCCAAGTATGATAAAACTTTAGGGAATGCCCACATGTTGATTTAAAATGATGAGTTTCCCGAAATAAGCTTACCACATTGTTTGGAGTGAAGTCTCCCAAATTTCATATTATTAGCTTGTGGTATGTTGAGTTAAATTTTCCTACATATAGTTGTGGTATGTTCGAAATAGAGCTTCTCATATGCATGAATTAACAATTGAGATACATGTTATTATTGAGCTTCATTTCATACGATGTCGAGTCTATGCCTGATTTCATTATTGAGCTTTTTCAAATGATAATGTTGAGCTTTGTTTCATACGATGTTGAGTTTATGCATGATATCATTGTTGAGCTTTGTCAATCGACGAAGTTGAGCTTTGTTATATACGACGTAGAGCATTGCATGTTTTGGGAGAAGAGTCTAGCACCGAGCAGCTAAGGGTCGATCACCCTGCGCCCCAGAAATACACGCCAATGTAGGTTGATACTATTATATTATTGGGACCTCCTTCATGAGCTATCCCCTTCCCTAATGTCCCATGAGCTTGATATCGATATCATGGTAGTTTCCTTAGCCTTGGAAAGGTTTTGGACAGCTCTGTCCACTTGAGTGTGATAGTCGGGACCACGTAAGCTCTATCGTGGTATTTTCGTTAAGTGACGAATCTCCCATTGTCTACATGATCTAGATTTGCATATTTATTACTCATGATGATTACTTTAAGCATGCATGTTCTGAAATCAAGGTTTGATTCATTGTTCAGCTTTTCTATAAATGTCATATTTCAGCTTTGAGTCATTCGAGTCAGTTATGATGTTATAAAGCTATTCATGGTCATATCATGAAAATATTATGCTTTCAGAATGAATGCATGTAGTCCTTCCTCTTATATTTGAAAGCTTATGATATGTCATGAAATGTTTTAAATTATTTACTTTACTTAAACAGTTTTACTTACCTTGCATACTCGGTACATTCCACGTACTGACCGCATACTTTCTATGTTGTATCGTTTCATGATACAGGACCCGACTCGCAGCTTTATCCCCATTCTTTTTCAACTTTCCAGAGTTTCTATCAGCTCAGGATTGGTGAGTCCTCATCCTTCGAGGATTAGACTAGTGTTTTCCTTTATGTATTTCTAGTTTCAGTATTGTTTAGTTAGTTGGGGTCGTGTCCCATCAACTCGTCCAGATCAAAGGTTTTTTAGGCTTATATATGTGTTAGCTTCGGATGTTATTCTGATGTGATAATTGAATTAGGCTTCCGCTGAGATTATATTGATGATTTCTTCAGTTTACTGAATGAGTTAGTTGTATGCTTATGCCATGGGCCGACTTGGGGTCTCTCAAGGTCCCTTGTCCCGTGTCTATTACTCGAGCCTCCATTTGGGTCGTGACAAACTTGGTATCAGAGCAATAGGTTTGATGTATCCTAGGGAGTCTGAAAGCCGCGTTAAGTAGAGTCTTTTTCATGGGTGTGAAGCACGCCACACTTATGAAGAAGAGGATACAAGACGTTTAGGAAATGTTCCCTTCTTTCATGATCTATGTCGTGCGATGAAAAGTCCTTCTATCCTTCTAATTCGTGCTAATCACGATTGCAGAATCGTAGATCCTCGAAGAATGAACAGAAGGAGGAATGGAGGTGGTGAGGGCCACGAGAATGGAAATGGTTATGGGCATCAGCCAGCCCCACCAGTTTAGGAGCCTCAAGCACTGGAGCCAGCCACTCTTGCTGAGTTCCGGGCCGCTATTCAGATGCTTGCGTAAGCCTTGACCGCTCAGGTAAATCAGCAGGCTATTGCGCATGTTCCGCAAAATGGTAATGCAGAGGCAGCTCAAGTCAGAGACTTCTTGAGGATGAACCAGCCGGAGTTCTTGGTGTTTATGTTAGCTGATGACCCACATGACTTCATTGATGATTGTCAAGATCACCCAAGTCATGGGGGTGAGTAGTGTTGAGTGCGCAGAGTTGGGCTCCTACCAGTTGAAGGGGGTTGCGCATAACTAGTTTTGCCAATAGAAGGATAGCAGGGTCGCAGGAGCAGGTCCGATCACATGGAAGGAGTTTCAGGTTGCATTCCTAGATTGGTTCTTCTCTCGGAAGATAAGGGAGGTGAAGGCAGCTGAGTTTGTAAAATTGAAGCAAGGAAGGATGACAGTGCAAGAGTATTACCTTGAGTTCACTCGCCTATCAATGTATGCCTCGAAGTTAGTGACCGACCAAAGGGCGTGGGTGAGCAGATTTGTGCATGGTATAGCAGGGTATTTGGAAAAAATGTGTCAGATTGCTATGCTTCACCAGTATATGGTTTTCCCTCGCATAGTGTTGTATGCCCAGCAGACGGAGGTGGAACATTCGATAGAGAGGGAGACCAAGAGGGCTAGGACCGAGGATCACAAATTCTCTCAACAGAGGTCCAGTGGTTGGCACCGATATTAGACTCACCAGAGATCATCAACCCCGACATCTTTGGCATTGAGTGTGCCATCCAGGCCCAGACATGATCAGAGAGGGCAAGCATCAGGCTCGAGGGGTCTGAGCAGCAGACCCGCAGATTCTAGCATCCTAGCTTGTCGCAGATGTGGTCGGGGCCACACAGGCTAGTTCTTGGCAGTATCAGGTGTTTGTTTCTAGTTAGTACAACCCGGAAACATGCTTAGAGATTGTCCAGTGATGAGGCATGATCAGGTTGGGGGCCGAGGTCCAGCTTCTAGTTCAGTAGCCCCTTCCCCATGCTCAACACATCAAGGGGCATCTACTAGCACAACTGGAGGTCAGCACCAGAACAGGTTCTATGATTTAGCTTCCCGTCAAGAGCAGGAGGTCTCCCCTAATGTGGTCACCGGTATGTTATGAGTCTTCCATATTTATTTTTATGCTTTGTTAGATCCGGGGGCCACCTTTTCTTTTATGACACCATATATAGCCAGTAGCTTCGGAGCTAGTCCCGATTTCCTGTCAGAACCCTTCTCTGTTTCCACTCTAGCAGGTGACTCAGTTATAAGCTAGACGGGTGTATAGAGGTTGCCCAGTCTCAGTCCTTCATAAGGTCACCTCAGTAGACCTGATAGAGTAAGCCATGACAAATTTCGATATTATTCTCGGCATGGATTGGCTATTTGCATGCTATGGCTCAGTTAATTGTAGAACCTGGGTGGTAGAGCTTAGATTTCTGACTGAGCCAGTTTTAGAATGGAAGGGTAGTTCAGTTGTGTCTGTAGGTCGCTTCATTTCTTACCTTAAGGCCAGGAAGATTATTTCTAAGGGTTTCATGTACCCTCTAGTTATGGTTAACGATGTCGAATCTGAAACCCTGACTATCCGGTTAATTCCAGTAGTACATGAGTATCTAGAGGTCCTTCCTAATGATTTTCCAGGTGTTCCTCTCGAGCGGGAGATTAATTTCGGTATAGATCTTCTTCCCAACACGCAGCCTATATCTATTCCGCCCTACAGAATGGCTCTAGCTGAGCTAAAAGAGTTGAAGGATCAGTTGAAGGACCTGTTAGATAAGGGATTTTTTAGGATGAGTAAGTCTCCATGGGGTTCACCGGTGTTATTTTTTCGTAAGAAGGATGGTTCGCTTCGGATGTGCATTCACTATCAATAGTTAAACAAGGTCACCATTAAGAACAAGTATCCTTTACCTAGGATCGATGATTTGTTTGACCAGCTTTAGGATGCCAAGTGTTTTTCCAAGATTGATCTCAGATTCGGATATCACCAGCTCAGGGTTCAGGAGAGTTACATCCCAGAAACCGCTTTCAGGACTCAATATGGTCACTACAAATTTATTTTTATGTCTTTTGGACTAACCAATTCCCCTAAAGCTTTTATGGATCTAATGAACAGGGTGTACAAGGCATATTTAGACATGTTCGTGATTATGTTCATTGGTGACATCCTTATATACTCTCGAGCGAGGAGAAGCATGCCGCTCACTTGAGAGTAGTCCTTCAGACCCTCAAGGATCATCAGTTTTATGCAAAGTCCAGCAAATGTGAATTTTGGTTGGAATTTGTGGAATTTTTGGGCCATGTGGTATCGAGTGAGGGCATAAAGGTAGATTCTCAGAAAATTGAGGCAGAAAAGAATTGGCCCAGATCGGTGAATCGATCAAATATCAGGAGATTTTTGGGCTTAGATGGTTACTATCAGAGATTTGTTGAGGGATTTTCATCTATTGCAGCACCTTTGACCAAGTTAACTTAGAAGAAGGTAAAGTTCCAATGGTCGGAGGCTTGTGAGAAAAGTTTCCAAAAGCTGAAGACTCGACTCACTTCAGCACCAGTGTTGACCCTACTCGAGGGTACCGATGGTTTTGTGGTGTATTGTGATGCTTCGAGAATCAGACTTGGGTGCGTGATGATGCATCATGGAAAAGTGATAGCATATGCCTCAAGAAGTTGAAAGTCCATGAGAAGAATTACCCGACCTATGATCTTGAGTTGGCCGAAGTGGTGTTTGCATTAAAGATATGGCGGCATTACTTGTATGGGGTCCACGTGGATGTGTGTATGGACCGTAAGAGCTTGAAATATGTGTTTGCGCAGAAGGATCTCAATCTTCGGCAAAGAAGGTGGTTGGAGCTACTAAAGGACTACGACATGAGTGTCTTTTACCACCCGGGTAAAGCTAATGTGGTAGCAGACGCACTTAGTAGGCTCTATATGGGGAGTTTGTCCCACGTGGATGAGGGAAAGAAGGAGTTGGTGAGAGATGTCTATCGACTTGCGAGGATGGGAGTTAGATTGGTCGACTCGACCGATGGCGACGTTGCTGTGCAAAATGGATCAAAATCGTCCTTGGTGACGTATGTGAAAGCCAGAAAAGATAAGGATACGATTTTGGTAAAACTGAAGGAAGTCGTTGGAAGTCAGAAGGTGGAGGTCTTCTCCCAAGGGGGAGATGGGTGTTGCGGTACCAAGGCTGTCTATGTGTTCCAGATGTTGATAATTTGAGGGACCAGATATTGCATGAGGCACATGGTTCCAGGTATTCTATCCATCCGAGTTCCACCAAGATGTATCATGATTTGTGGGATATATATTGGTGGAATGACATGAAGAAGGATATTGTATAATTTATAGCCAAGTGCCCGAACTGTTAGCAAGTGAAAGTCGAGCATCAAAGCCCAGGAGGTGTACTTCGGGGTACTAGCATTCCCACTTGGATGTGGGAAGAGATTAATATGGATTTCATTACAGGACTACCTCGTACTCGCCGAAACTATGATTCTATTTGGGTGGTGGTAGACAGGTTGACCAAGGCTGCACACTTTCTACCAGTCAAAACCACAAATTCAGCAGATGATTATGCCAAACTATATATCTGGAGTTGGTGCGATTGCATGGAGTGCCCTTGTCTATTATCTCAGAACAAGGTACTCAGTTTACCTCTCAGTTTTGGCGGTCTTTCCAAAGAGGTCTTGGGACTCAGGTTAAACTCAACACAAAATTTCATCCATAAACAGATGGTCAGGCGGAGCAAAAAATCCACACTCTCGAGGACATGTTGAGAGCTTGTGTGATGGACTTTAAAAGTAGTTGGGATGACCACTTGCCCTTAATCAAGTTTTCTTACAATAACAACTATCACTCTAGCATCCAGATGGCACCGTTCGAGGCCCTTTATGGGCGGACATGTAGATTGCCCATTGGATGGTTTGAGGTTGGGGAGGCAGCTATGATAGGACCTGATTCAGTGCATGAGGCTATGGTGAAGGTTCAATTGATAAGGGACAGGCTGAAAACCGCTCAGAGTCGTCAAAAGTCATATGCTGATGTGAGGAGGAGAGAATTGGAGTTCGAGGTGGACGATTGGGTATTTCTGAAGGTATTTCCCATGAAGGGAGTCATGTAGTTCGGAAAGAAAGGAAAACTCAGTCCCCCCTATGTTGGTCCCTATCGGGTTATGAAAAGAGTTGGCAAGGTAGCATATGAGTTGGACTTGCCATCAGAGTTATCTTCAGTTCATCCCGTCTTTCATGTTTCGCTCTTGAAAAATTTCTTGGGTGATCCAACTTTAGTTATCCCGGTGGAAAGTGTTGGTGTGGGAGATAGCCTTAGTTATGAGGACATTCCAGTTGTAATCCTGTATCGTTAGGCTCGGAGGCTGAGGAACAAAAAAGTAGCTTCGGTGGAGGTGTTATGGAGAAACCACCATGTTGAGGGAGCTACGTGGGAAGCCGAAGCGGCTATGATGGCTAAATACCCTCACCTGTTCCGTAGTGGCTTAGATTTTGTTTGAGGTATCAGTTTTTGCCCTAATTTTCTAATCAGTTTCCATATTCAGTTCATGTGCACAAGTTTGGTTTATGTTATGATAGATGTATATGATGTCTGAATTCAGTTCATCTATGTAGTTCTTTTCGGAGGTAGTCATTCCGTCAGTTTTCAGTTTAAATGATCAGTGTTTGCATATGAGGATTGCATGTTTCTGCGTTTTCTGTATGTTTCTAACATTTGAGGATGAATGTTCCCAAGGGGGAGATATTGTTATACCCCGAAAACCCAAGGATCAGACCCGGGAGTCAAAACGGTGAAAAACTGAAACTTCGCACCATGTCATAGCACGAATCGTGAGGAGGCTCATAAGGAGTGACCACGAGTCATGAAGTAACTCGTGGTCCAGCAGGGTTGGCAGGATGTGGTGAGAAGACCACGGGCATGACCACGATTCCTGATTAGGCCTTACAACTCGTGAGGTCTCCCGTGGCCTAGAATAGTTGTGGCAAGGAGGCATTGGGCCGTAGAAGCCACGGATGGTGACCGCAAGTCGTGGTCACCCACCACGAGTCATGGTGTCTTCTGTGAGGTCACCTTGTTGCTTTGAGTAGTGTACCAAACTAATCTTGACCACGAGTCGTGGCCTATGAGCACGAGTCGTCCAGTCCCTCATGGGGACTGGCAGTCAACCAAATCCTGCGATTTTAGTAAGGGTTTTTTCATAATTCCTAAGTCCTAGGGGCCTATACTACGTCGTTTAAGGCTCGTTTTATAGGACTTTAAGAGGGTAAAGCCTATTCTAAGCTAGTTCATTCCATGCATGCAAACTTGAGAGTTTGAAGAGAGGTGTAGAGCAAGTTTTGAAGGTTTCCATTGGAATCTCATCTTGGGCAATTAGAGAAGTGGTAAAATCATCCCTCCTGGTGTGTAGGGTTATGAGAGGGTGTTTCCTTCCACACCCATGTCCAAATCTCTAGTTATGTATGGGAAATTCACATGATCAAGTTATGGGGTTTTACTCAATTGCATGATTCTTCAATTTAAATACATGGGTATGATTAGATTATGTTTATATTGATAAATTATAAGCTTGGGCAGATTTTAAATTGTTTTCAATAAGAAATTGTGTTTTCTAAATTATGAAATTCAATGCCCGTTGATAAGAAGTTCATGAAAGAAGAGAATGATGATGAAGATATTTGATGATGAAAAGCATGTTTCTAAAGCTACCCATGATTATGATATCGTTTTCAAAATGAATTGAGTAGATCCAAGTATGATAAAGCTTTGTGCAATGCCCACCTGTTGATTTAAAATGATGTGTTTTCCCTAAATAAGCTTACTACATTGTTTGGAGCGAAGTCTCCCAAATTTCATATTATTAGCTTGTGGTATGTTGAGTTAAATATTCCTACATAGAGCTTACCACATTATTTGAAGTAGATGATTCCACTTATATTTGAGCTTATGGTATGTTCGAAATAGAGCTTCTCATATGCATGAATTCATAATTGAGATGTATGTTATCATTGAGCTCCGTTTCATACAATGTCGAGTCTATGCATGATTTCATTATTGAGCTTTGTCAAATGACAATGTTGAGATTCGTTTCATACGATGTTGTGTTTATGCATGATATCATTGTTGAGCTTCGTCAATAGATGATGTTGAGATTCATTATATACGATGTAGAGTATTGCATCTTTTGCTAGAAGAGTCTAGCACTAAGCGGTCTAAGGGTCGATCACCCTATGCCCCAGAACTACGCGCCAACATAGGNACCCTATGCCCCAGAACTACGCGCCAACATAGGTTGATACTATTATATTATTGGGACCTCCCTCGTGAGCTATCCCCGGCCCTAATGGCCCATGGCTTCAAATCGATATCATGGTAGCGTCCTTAGCCCTGGCAAGGTTTTGGATGGCTCTGCCCTCTTGAATATGATAGTTGGGACTATGTAAGCTCTATCGTGGTATGTCGATTAAGTGACGAGTCTCCCATTGTATACATGATCCAAATTTTAATATTCATTACCGATGATGATTACTTTAAGCATGCATTTTCTAAAGCAAGGTTTGACTCATTGTTCAGCTTTTCTATAAATGTCATATTTCAGCTTTGAGTAATTCGAGTCAGTTATGATGTTATGAAGCTATGCATGGTCATATTATGAATAGATTATGCTTTCAGAATGAATGCATGTAGTCCTTCCTCTCAGATTTGAAAGCTTATGATATGTTATGAAATGTTTTAAATGATTTACTTCACTTAAGCAGTTTTACTTACCTTGCATACTCGTACATTCCACGTATTGACCGCATACTTTTTATGTTGTGTCATTTCATGATATAGGACCCGGCTCGCAGCTTCATCCCCATTCTTAGTCAGCTTTACAGAGTTTATATCAGCTCACGATTTGTGAGTCCCCATCCTTTGAGGACTAGACTAGCGTTTTCCTTTATGTATTTCCAGTTTCAGTACTGTTGAGTTAGTTGGGGTCTTTCCCCATCAACTCGTCCAGATTAGAGGCTTTTCAGACTTATGTATATGTTAGCGTCGGATGTTATTCTGATGTGATGATTGAATTAGACTTCCGCTGAGATTATATTGATGATTTCTTCAGTTTATTGAATGAGTTAGTTGTATGCTTATGCCATGGGTCAACTTGGGGTCTCTCAGGGTCCCTTGTCCCGTGTCTACAACTCAGGCCTCTGTTTCGGTCGTGACATTTCTTTCATATGTGCATTGATTATCGGCAACTGAACAAAGTTACCATTACGAATAGGTATCCTCTTCCCAAGATTGATGATTTATTTGACCAGCTTCAGGGTGGTAAGTGCTTTTCAAAGATAGATCTCAGATCTGGATACCATCAGCTCAGGGTTTGGGAGAGTGACATGCCAAAGACATCTTTCAAGAATCGGTATGGTTACTATAACTTTTTAGTTATGTATTTTGAACTAATGAATGCTCCTGCAACTTTTATGGATTTGATGAACAGGGTGTTCAAGCCATATTTGGATTTGTTCGTGATTGTGTTCATAGATGACATCCTTATATACTCTCGGAGCAGGGAGGAGCATGCCGCTCATTTGAAGGTGGTGCTATAGACTCTCATGGATCGCCAATTATATGGTAAATTCAGTAAATGTGTGTTTTGGTTGAACTCAGTGGTGTTTTTGGGTCATGTGGTGTCAAGCGATGGTGTACAGTTAGACTCCCAGAAGATAGAAGCGATGAAGAATTGGCCTAGACTAGTGAGTCCTTCAGATATCAGGAGTTTCTTGGGTTTAGCTGGTTACTACCGAAGGTTTGTTGAGGGGTTTTCATCCATTGCAATCCCGTTGACTATGTTGACCCAGAAGAAAGTGAAGTTTCAATGGTCGGAGGCTTGTGAGAAGAGCTTCCAAGAGTTGAAGACTCGACTCACCTCAACACCGATGCTAATCCTACCTAAGGGTACCAATGGGTTTGTGGTATATTGTGACTCTTCGAGGATCGGCCTTGGTTGTGTATTGATGCAGCATTGTAAGGTTATAGCATATGCTTCCAGGCAGCTAAAGGTTCATGAAAAGAATTACCCGACTCATGATCTCAAATTGGCGGCAGTAGTGTTTTCCTTGAAGATTTGGAGACACTATCTATACGTGGTCCACGTAGATGTGTTTACGGACCACAAAAGCCTACAGTACGTGTTCACCCAAATGGATTTAAATCTTCATCAGAGAAGTTGGTTGGAGCTGTTGAAGGACTATGTATGAGTGTCGTTTATCATCCAGGCAAGGCTAATGTGGTGACGGACGCTCTTAACAGGCTTTTTATAGAGAGCGTGTCTTATGTAGACGAGGAGAGGAAAGAGTTTGTAAAGGATGTGCATCGACTTGCACGACTAGGAGTTTTTCTGGTTGATTCGAGGATGGTAGTGTCATAATTCAGAATGGATCAAAATCATCCTTGGTGACAAATGTTAAGGCTAGACAAGACAAGGATCCTATTTTGGTGAAGTTGAAGGAAGCTGTTCAGAATCAAAAGGTCGAAGCTTTCTCCCAAGGCGGAGATAGTGTGCTCCGGTATCAGGATCGTTTGTGTGTATTGGATGCGGGTCACTTGAGGGAGCAGATGTTGCATGAAGCTCATGGTTCCAAATACTCTATACATCCAAGTGCCACCAAGATATACCGTGGCCTATGGGAAGTCTATTGGTGGAATGGCATGAAGAAGGACATAGCGGAGTTTGTGGCTATGTGTCTGAATTGTCAGCAAGTAAAGGTTGAGAACCAGAGACCAGGAGGTGTACTTTAATACATCAGTATTCCTACTTGGAAGTGGAAGGATATCAATATGGACTTTATCACAGGGTTACTTCGCACTGGTCGAAAATATGACTCCATTTGGGTGATTGTGGACAGGTTGACTAAAGCAGCTCATTTCCTACTGGTCAAAACTATCGATTCAGTGGAGGATTAGTCTAAATTGTACATTCGGGAGTTAGTTCGATTGCATGGAGTGCCATTTTCGATCATATCGGATAGAGGTACTTAGTTTACCTCCCAATTTTTTAGATCGTTGTAGAAGGGACTTAGTACTCAGGTGTAGCTTAGCACAACCTTTCACCTGCAGATAGATGGTCAAGCCAAGCGAACTATTCAGACTCTTGAGGATATGTTGAGAGCGTGTGTGATTGATTTCAAGGGTAGTTGGGAAGACCATTTGCCTCTCATTGAGTTTGTGTATAACAACAGCTACCATTCTAGCATTAAGATGGCTCCATTTGAGGCTCTCTATGGGTGAAGATGTAGATCGCCTATTGGTTGGTTTGAAGTCAGTGAAGCTACATTGATAGGATCAGAGTCAGTCCATGAGGCCATGGAGAAAGTCCAGCTTATAAGGGACATGTTGAAAACAACTTAAAATCGCCAAAAGTCCTATGCGAATGTGAGGAGGAGGGACCTAGAGTTTGAAGTTGTTGATTGGGTGTTTCTAAAGGTATCTCCATAAAGGGAGTGATGAGGTTCGGAAAATAAGGAAAACTCAGTCCTCGTTATGTTGGCCCATACCGGATCGTGAAACGGGTTGGCAAGGTAGCATATGAGTTGGAGTATACCTCAGAATTAGCTTCAGTCCATCTAGTTTTCCATGTATTTCTCTTGAAGAAGTGTTTGGGTGATCCAGCTCTGGTTGTTCTGGGGGACAGTGTTGGTGTGAGAGATAGCATTACTTATGAGGAGGTTTCGGTTGAAATACTTGATCGTTAGGTTAGCAAGCTAAGAAACAAGGAAGTAGCCTCATTAAGGTTTTATGGAGGAATCAACACGTTGAGAGAGCTACGTGGGAAGCTGAAGCAGATATGATGGCTAAATACCCACATCTATTCCCTTCCGGCTCAGTTTTAGCTTGAGGTTTCAGTTTCCTTGTTGGTACCCTATTTAGTTCATGTTCAGTTCATGTTTCCCCAGTTTCCTTCAAGACCATGTATGTATGTGTGATTTACACATTCAGTTCAGGTATGTATTCTAGTCCAGAGTCAGTTACTTTGTCAGTTTCAGCTTAAATGTTCAATATTTAGAATGGTAGTTGCATTTTCCCAGCTTTGTAGTATGTTTACCCACATTTGAGGACAAATGTTTCCAAGGGGGAGATATTATAAAACCCCGAAAGTTCCTAAGACTAGACTCGGGATTTGAAATTAAAATTAGTAGAAAAATCTATAAATTTTCTCTGAACAGGGCATGGTACGGGTCATTGGTGGGACTAACGAGCCGTTGGAAGTGCCTGTGGTGAGAATCTGCGGGGGCAGGCTGGGGAGTAACGGGTCCTAGGATGACCCATTGGTTGTTGTAACGAGTCATTGGATGGGAGTCGTGGTGAGGTTGGTCCTGATCAGGAAGGAAGTAACGAGTCTTGGGATGACTCGTTGTTGGGAGCAACGAGTTGTTGTAAGCATCCGCCGGGAGGAAACCTAAGATAGGGGCAGTGGTGACGATGATTGGCAGTGAAAAGTCATTGGAGCTTGTAACGACTCATCCTGTCCGGTCGTGGTAGGGGACCTGAGACCAAAATCAGGGATAAGAGAACGAGGGGTGTAACAGACCGTGGGAGCCAGTAACGGTCCGTTGTGACGCCCGTTACCACTGGCAGGGCAATTTTTCCAGAAATTTTATCAAGGGTATTTTTGTCATTCCTAAGCCCTAGGGTCCTAAACTACGGCGTTTTAAGCTCTGAATAGTGTGTTTTAAGGGGAGTAAGTTCATTCAAGGTATCCCCACTCCATGCATGCAACCTAGAGCATTCCTTGAAGATCAAGTTTGAGAGATTTCAAGTGGGTGTGTGAATTCCATTTACCCAGGTATGTGAGGTTATGAATGAGAGTTCTTTTCAATCTCATGCTAAAAAATCCTCTCAATTTCTATGGATTTCAATTCTAGATTCAAGATTCATGATCTATGGGGTTTATTCCAATTCTTGTGAAATTCTCTATAATCTATCTATGGGCAATTCCTTTTATATATCACCTTATGTTTTATGATCTATGGGAAGATTTTATGACTATTTTGAATATAAATTTGTGGATTCGAATTTAAATCCAATTATGCCCAATTATGTATATTTTATGAAAAGTCAATTTATGATATCATTATAATTTTGATCTAAATTAGACCGATTATGATTTATTCTTTATGATATGATTTCTCTCAATTATTTATCATGTATTTATGAAATATCAAGTATATACATGTTTTACAAGTATGCATGAATTTCATGATTTATGTATATATGATTATGGCCAACTCACAGGCCATATTTCATGGCTAGTTCACGTATTTCAAGCAGGATTATGATTATTATGATTTAACTAGCCCATGAATCTCATGTATGTTTTCCCTACTATAATATGAGAACTATATATCTTTTGAGAGTAGTATTTAACATCGAGTATATTCGAGGTCCATGCATACCCCGAGTCTTAGAATTACGTGTCAACGTAGCATGATGGGACCTCCCTTGAGACTGTCCCCTTTTTTCCGTATGGGCCCTTCATGAGTGATATCACGCCTCTTTTCATGGTTCTACCCTTGGCAAGGTATGAATACCCTCCCAACTAGTGGTTTACAGGTTGGGCTCCATGTGTTCTCATGTGAGGTTTGCTGATTATAAGAATCTCCCATTGTTCCTCATGATTTATGCATGGTTATGTTTATGTTACTTTTGCTCAAGTCATGTTTAATAAATCTTATCTCTTATGATTATGAGTACGATTGATTTACGTATATTTTGAAAATCTTGAGCCCTTATATTTACGTTATGACCATGTTGTCCTACTCTTTTGAACCCTTATGAATTTTAAGTTTCCATTTTACTTACCTTGCGTACTCGGTACGTTTCAAGTACTGGTTGCATATTCTATGTTGTACCGTTTTATGGTACATGCTCCGATATCCAGGCTCAGTCCCGCCGCTTGTCAGATTTACAGAGTTAGCATTCTGAGGTCTCAGTTGGTGAGTCCTCAACTGTCGAGGGTCCTTTTTATCAGTTATGTTTCGTATATCTAGTTTCAAACTTTAGTGAGTTAGTTGGGGTCTTGTCCCATCGACTCGTCAGTGTTAGAGGCTTTTCAGACCTAGTATGTATTCAGCTTCAGACTTATCCATGTATTCAGATGTTATGTTATTTTTAGACTTCTTCTATGTTAATTATGTTGATCTTCCGTTTTATTTGAATGAGTTAGATGCCAAGTTCATGCCATTGATCGACTTGGAGCCTCTCAGGGTTCTTTGTCCCGTGTCTCGATCTGGGCCTATATTCGGGATGTGACAATATGGGGTTATCAATGAGGGACTCCTTCAACTCTCATTCCTTTTTTTAATTGAAAATGTGATTTCTCAAGTCCTCATGCCCTAATTCAAAATTCTAGGGTTAGGTTTGGATGTTGTTGAAATTCCTTCATGTTCATCTATAAGATTAGCTACTCCTTAATCTAATACATGTTTCCATGATGAGGGTTCATGTTTCTATCAATTCTCTCTTGAAATTATGAATTTTAAGTTCCAAACATGGTTATGAACTCCTAAGGTTGTATCTGAAATAAGTTAGATTCTATGATTCTCTTGTGGGTTCAAACCCCTCAAGTTTTAAATTATATTTTTATGATCATGATGCATAACTTTCACAAGAATCCTTCATGAATTGATGAATATCAAGATATGGTGATTTTCTCAAGTATGTATAACTTTCATGATTATCAATGTTATGTTTATGGCCTACTCTAAAAAGCTTCGAACACCTCTCATAGAGATTAGANCTTTCATGATTATCAATGTTATGTTTATGGCCTACTCATGGGCCTTATTCATGGCTAGTTCAAGTATTACAAGCATGTTTATATACCTCATGATCTTATACTAGCCTATGCAAGTTAAAGTATATTTTCACGATAATGATTATGAGCCATGTGCATATTTTTGGGAGTAATATTCAGCACCGAGTAGGCTAAGGGTTCAGGAAAACCTCGAGTCTTAGAACTACGTGCCACCATAGGTATATATTTAGGTTCAAACCCTACAGGAATTCACAAGTGATATCACACCTTAATCGTTACTAGCCTTGGTGAGCTTGGGACGGCTCAGCCCACTTGAGCGAGATAGTTGGGGCATCATGTAAGCTCTATCATTATGGTGTCGGTTAGGATGAAGCCTCCCATTGTTCCTTATGTTTTAAGATACTCATGTTCATATCTTATGATATTATGTCGTATAGAATATCGGACCCATTGATCAGTTCATGAGTTTTCACTTATGTTTTCAAGTATAGTACACTATATGATTTCTTTTTTAAGGCATAGTACACTATATGATTTCTATTGTTAAACCTTGGATCATTATGTTCAGCTTATGATGAATTACTCACAATTCTGTTTATTCTAGATATATGGCTTTTAGCATGTAGCATCACTCTCATGATTTATCTTGATTTATATTTCATGGTTTCAAACTACCATTTTACTAGCATATTTTACTATCTCTACATACTCAGTACATTCCAATTTGTAACTGCATACTCTATGGTATGTCATCTCATGATATATGTTCAGGTGGTCCTTCTCAGTATTGATGTTAGCTTGCCCCTACTCAGACCAGCTCAGTTCCCAGTCTTGGTGATTCCTCATCTTCTGAGGACAATTATCAGTTTATGATTTACACCTATGTCTTTTAGTTTCATTCTTTAGTGAGCTAGTTGGGGGTGTTGTCCCATTAGCTCATCAGGTGTTTAGACGCTTTTCAGATAGCTTGTATAGATGTTTTCAGCGATAGGATAAATAGTTGGGGAGTGAAATATTATTTTTGGGGATAGAGGGATCATGTTCATGTTTTACCTCTTTCTTAATTATCCTCTTAAGTCATGTTATGTTTGTGCCATGGGTAAGCTTAGGGCTGTTTGTGATTCTAGATCCCGTGTCCCGATCTGGGATCCCAGCTCAAGTCGTTACAAGGCCTTTCTTCCTCTAGAATTATTGAGACATAGAGTGACTCATTGGATGAAGTAATGAGTCATCATGTTGCCTGTTCTGACAAAGTCAAGAAACTTGTCAAAATCCTTCCCTGAACCAATGATCCATGTCATGAATCGTTGGAGGAAGTAACGACTTGTCCTGATGAGCCGTTGAGTGGGGTTTAGAAATTGTTCAAAATAATTTAAGTGACAACGATCAAATTTCAAGATCCGTCATGTCATTTAATGAGTCGTCCTTTCCAATAGTTGGTTGAAGTCTGAAAAATAGAATATCAAACCCAGAACCAATGACTTGTCCCTATGAGTCATGGTCACAACCAACGACTCGTGTGACTCGTTAGATATGGATGGGCAATTTTTCAGGCATTTCTTCAGGGGTATTTTTGTAACTTTTTGCTATTCTATTTCCTAAACTACATCATATTGGGATATTCTATGGGGGATTTATAGGGACTAGTTGACACTATTCCCTTATTCTCTCCTCACATTCTCAAAACCCCGTAAGAACTTAGATAGACTTCTCAAGCTAAGAGCTAGGGCTTCTTCTTCTTCTCAGAATTTCAAGCTTCTTCTACGGGATATCTTCTACAGGTATGTGAGGATTTAACAAAGGTATCCTTTAAACTTGTGTCCCAAAGAATTTTTTTTTAAAAAAAAACTTAATCATTTCTAGCCTTATAGGAAATTGCAAGTTAGGGTTTTTCAGTCAGCTTATGAATTCCTTCACCTTAATAATTTGGGGAGTCTTCCATAACTGTTATTATTATCTGAAATTCACATTTTGATTTCAATTAGATAGTATGCTTCCTAGCCCTGATTTTAGCATGTTTTTGGGTTAAACTTTGCACGATTTTAAAGCTGGTCTAGATTGTTATTTTTCCATTAATTACCATCCGAATATAACTTTCTACATGTACGTTTTCAATCAGAGTTAGTATTTTTACATTAATATTAGTATTTGTCATAAATGTCAGTTTTATCTATTTGTCACTTTATTAGTTTATCAGTATTTTCAGTACTTCCCGATACCGATCCTTCAGGCTCTCAGGACACTTATAGATAAGTAGTTTTGACCTAGCCGTAGGCCATCAATTTCTGGCTAATCAATTCACTTAGATATAATAGGATTTCAGTTGGAAGTTGTACTCAACACTGAATGGGCCGAGGTTCAGCGCAGCCAGGTTCCCAGAACTACATGCCACAATAGGCTATTAGCCCTAATGGGCCCCAGTTAGTGATCACACAGTTCAGCCACTATACCTTGGGAAGGTATAGTGGGCTTTCTTTGATGGGGTGTATACATCAAACTCCATGTTTAGGTCACGTGGTTACATGTCGGTTAACAGGCACTCCCATGGTACAATATAGTCATAATTCATAGTCCAATCTAGTCTTACAAATTTCAGGATATGCTTATGACTTTTTTTTAGATTATCAGTTCTTACAGATTTTTCTCAAATTTTCATACTCTTTCAGTATTTATGATTTAGACATGGTTATTATATGTCATATCAGTCCAGTTATGAATTATTAGAATTTTTATGCTTTATTTGATATCTCACATATTCAGTACATTCCAAGTACTGATGCGTACTTTCTATGCTATATCATTTTATAACATAGGCTCAGGTACCCAGACCCAGCTTCGCAGTTAGTTCCGTTGACGATATGTACTTTTTGACAGTAATGAGTTCTCATCTTTCGAGGGCCGGAATACCTTTCTTCTTTCAGTTTTGTTGTTACTTTAGTTTCAAATTTTAGAGTTGTCTAGGGACTTGTCCCAGTAGCTCATTAGTTGTTAGAGGGCTTTCAGACAAAGTGTATGAATTTCATCTATAGTTTTCAGTGTTGCTCGAAACTTCAATATCTTATCAGAGGTTGACTTTTAATTATAAAAGTATCTCATATTTATTAATAGCTTTCACTTGAGATTTTCTTATAATTATTCATTATTTTGGAATAAATCTATGCCATGGGTTAGTTTGGAGTTACTTGTGGTTGTAGGTACTGCGTCGCGTTCAGAGTGTAAACTCAGGTTGTAACAAACATGATATCAAAGCCATAGATTTAGAGTGAACTAAGGAGTCTAAAAGTCACGGCAAGTAGAGTCTTTTTCATGAGTGTGAAGCGCGCCGCACTTATTAGGGAGAGGCTGCAAGGCATTTTTAGGAAAATTCCCTTTGCGTCATGATTCTTATCGTGAGGTGACACCTGCCGAGTATAGGGCTGCTATTCAGATTGTCGCTTAAGCCCAACCAAGTAAACGAACAGGCCATTGTAACTACAAACACGAATGGGCCTATAGCTGCTAACAGATTCTGGGACTTTTCTCGGATGAATCCCCCAAATTTTCAAGGTCTAAGGTAGATGAGGACCTGTAGAAGATTATTGATGATGTTCAGAAGATCAACCAAATCATGGGTGTTACATCCGTTGGAAGTGCAGATTTGACCGCCTATCAGCTAAAAGGAGTTGCTCAGATATGGTACAGACAATTAATAGATGGGAGATGGGTTAGTGTAGGTCCTACAACGTGGGAAGAGTTCGTGAATGTGTTTTTGGATAAGTTCTTTTCTTAAGAGTTAAGGGAAGCAAAGGCTACATAGTTCATCAATTTGAAATAGAATGACATGTCGGTGAAGGAGTACTCCTTAAAGTTCACCGAACTGTCAAAATATGCTCTGGAGATGGTTGCTGAGCCAACGGCTCGCATGAGCAAGTTCGTAAATGGGGTCTTGGACTTGGTGGTTAAGGAGTGCAGGATTGTCATGCTCATCATTCACATGGATATATCTAGGCTTCTAATCCATGCACGCAGATAGAGTTATAGAAATTGAAACAAATAGAAAGGAAAGGTAAGCAGGAAAGAAACGGTCAGTTCGAGTATTCACAACAGAGATCCGGTAGTGGTAGTCGCCCATAGCAACAATAGAGGCCTCCAGTACCCTCTTTAGCCAGTGCGATATCTTCCAAGCCCTGTAGTGATTAAATAGGGAGAGCATCAGGCTCCCAGTCATAAAATCATATCTCCCAGTAGCAACACTTTCCTAATATGCTCTATGTATGGTAAGAACCACAAGGGAGAGTGCGTCTGGGTATGGAGGGTTGTTTTGGTTGTGTCCAGCTGGGTCATAGGTTGATGAATTGCCCGTCAGTAGGATAGGGGAATCCCCAATACACTATATCAACAGCTCCGACAGGTCGCACAGCTCAGCAAGGTACTACTTCAAGTACAGGTGGCAGTCAGCATCAGAATCGCTTCTACACCCTATCCTCCCACCAAGACTAGGAGAACTCACCTGATGTAATCACTAGTATGTTACGCCTATTTAACATAGATGTGTATGCATTTCTAGATGCAGAAGCCACAGTTTCCTTCATGACCCTTACGTAGCGGTTTAATTTGATGTTAGTCCCAAAGTTTTGTCAGAACCATTTGATGTTGGGCATATTTTTATGTCCATTACCATATTTTTACCCATATTTTTTGGCAATAAACTTATTTGTATACCAAGTAGTCCATAAGTACAGTGATCTAAACAAACTCATAGTCTGGTCTGGACAAGTCCCAAAAACCA
>JACEIK010001979.1:0-76195 GCA_018107945.1 Datura stramonium
CAGGAAGCATAAATTACCTTGCGTAGTTGAAGAGTTATTTTGTTACAGCAAATTGTAGTGTTTAGAGGCTGCAAAGATAAAGCTCCACAGTTATTAAACCTCAAATAAGAAAATTCAATCTCAGAAGGCTTCAAGAATAAAGGTTTACAGTTGTTAAAAGATGGAAGGAAAGAAGAAGAAAGACGGAAAAAGTTAAAATATTTCACTATAACAAGGATGCGAAATATCATTCTCAGAAGGTCCTTGGCAGAAAATCACAAACTGAAGTCCGAAAGGGCAAAGTATACAGTTAATAGGATACCCATATTATTTTTGGGGCATTTTTGTTGTTGCTATTATTTAGATGCAGAATTACAACTGTTTCAGTAGAAAGCAAAGTTAGCAGAATTCAAAAGCAATAGTACCTTGAATGAGATCATAGGCATAAGACATTAAAATTTTAAAAAGACAAAAAGCTAGGCATGACCATGAGAAATGCAGGTACTCGTGAACTGGACTTTAAAAGAAAAAAACGGGAAAACAAATCTGGTACTTTTAACTTAGTATCTGTGATCTTTCTCAAAGGGCAATCCTTTTTAGATATTCTAGACGGCACACTTTAATTAATAACAAAATCGATATAAAAATAGTGTGAATTTATAATTACTTTATAGATTACGCCATTCTTTGCCTGCAGATAAATTCAATAATTAATCCAATCAACTTTATAAGGACTTAGAGAAGAAGTTAATTAAAGAATAATTCAGTTTCATACTCCCAAAAAAAGCTGTACTTTTTAGACATAAATGCAATCGATAATAAAAATAACCAATTTTGGCATTGTAAGTTCTCCGTTTAGGTTAACTGATTATAAGAAGTTTTACTATATTTTTTTTCTCTATTAAGGGAAAGCAAAAACAACTACTATTTACCTGGTTCTCAGTTAGGGGCAAATAAAAAGGTTTTTTACTGTTCTTGTAGAGATACATATAAGTGATAAATATCTTTTAAAAAAATAATAATATATTAAAAAAATCATAAATATAAAAAAAATAAAAAATTTGGAGAAATTTTGGTAAGTCTTGTGAAATGTTTATGATAGCAGTTTTCTTCTCCAACTACTAATAATCAACAGTTATACGTTATATAACTGTGAACTCAATTAATCAAGTAGTGTTAGACTCCAGAAGGAAAAAGGGAAGGATAAGAAAGTATGGGAGGTTTATAATCCGAGGATATTGAAAAATTTCCCTCAATTTCCAACATCTCTAAACTCCAACTTGGTGGTTAATTGGGAAAGAAAATGCAAAACTAATTACTTCCTCCTGTCCATTTAGCTGTAAAAGTTAAAGAAAGAAGAAGCATACCTTTCAAAAGAGGAATGTTTAGATTAGATCAAAATTAAAGCAAGGATTATATTAAGGAGGTATTACTATATATAATAACGAGGCAACCTTACGTGGAAAGCTAAAAGCCACAGGTAGACACACATGTAAAAAAGAGACAATGTTAATACATGCAGCAAAACACATGTAAGAAAATTAAAAATTCAGTAAAAGAATTGTAAAATGAATAACATAAAAATAAATTTAATTCTTGAAATGCCCTTGGTTTATTTTGATCCAACACATTGAAGAAGGTTAAAGAACTCTCAGGCAACCTGTCACACTTCCCTAACCGGAAACCTCCAACATCCACTTTTAACTTTTTTTTTCTTTTTCTTTCCCCCTTCTCGACGCCAAAATACGCCAAAAAATTCTTCTAACAATCGGTGAAGCACGCCCCTTTGAGACCTCTTCAAAATAATAGTAAGTTTGTTGTTAAACAAACCACAAAAAAAACACTTGTTTCTCTCTCTATAAAGAAAAATGCAGTGATTTAGAAGTTGTTTCTCTTTTGTCTAAAAAGAAAGACTGTCTGTTGAAATTGCTAGAGGAGAAACGAAAAGACAATAGGGTTCCAGATCTGACAGTAAAATAAATATCGCCAAGTATGAATTTCCCCAATTTCTTCTTCAACAATTAGAAACTTGCAAACAAAAAGTTGGTGCATGCGAGGAAGAAGAACATACCCATGAGAAGATCAGCCAAAACCCACTACAGTGTGCCCGGTGAAAAAATCAAGCCAAAAACTTCAAAGTTTCAAAATTCTCCTTAGACCTCGCAAAATTTCGGTGATGATCTTAAACCCAACAACTCAAAACCCTTAGGAATTGCAGCAAAAAGAAGGAGATAAAGAATGGGAAAAAACTGTATGGATCGACTGAGAGAAAGGAGAAATAGAAAGATTGGACAAAAGGAGGTAGAAAAACGGGTTGGACTTAGATTCGAAGAAAATCGCCTTAGAAAGGCGAGATTTTTCTCCTTAGGAAGATTGAGTTTGTTTCTTTGTCTAAAAGAAAGAAGAAGAAGCCGTGTTAAGAAGAAGACCGTGTGTTTGTTTCTCTGTCTAAACAAAAGAAGAAGACTATACGAAATATAGAGAAATACAAAAATATTCTTAAGATCTGAGAATTACAAAAACTGCTTGGTAGTCACCAAAGCTTCACTTATTATATATAGTAAATATACAACGACTACAACTAATATATATATTATATTTGCCTTTTCTTAATTCGTTTATTTATTTTTAATTTTAAAAACTAGTAATGTAGTAAATTAGTACAAAAGAAGTAGGAAACCTCGTTATAGTGATTATATTTGTCTTAAAATTTTATAATTTTTATAGTGATGTGTTATTATATATGTATATTGATATTTGACATTTAGATCTTATTTAGCTATTATAAATAAAAGTAAGAAAAAATCTAGTTTAATGATTTTGTGTACAAAAAAGAAGGAATATATTTGTTAATTAATTTAATCAAAAAAAAGAAAATAAAAGTATGAATGTTAAAAAAAGGCAATCACCGTAACTTTTCTCGTAAAGTTAGGATCATAAGCTGGTGGACACTATTTTAATATAGTTTTTATTTTTTTTAGTTTTTTTATATTTTTTATATTGTTTGTTTTTTGTTTTTGGGGTTTTTTTTTTTTTATGAATTTTGAGTTTTTTTAATTTTTTATAAAATATTATTACATAAATTAAGACGGTAAAAATAGTTATGCCAATAAAATAAAATAAATAAAAAAACCTCAATTATCAATTCAATTTCAATCTATCAAACAACAATTAAAATAATATTTTAAACATAAAAAAATTAAAATCATCATAATAAATATTATTACCATAACAAACGGCGCTATAATAAAGTTTTAGTCTAGATATTTAATCTCACTCAGTCACTTCCTTTGTCATTCTTTTTAAGAGGAACTACATATTAAAAAAAATAGAAAATACAAAAGTAAAGAGGGATTAGATCAAAGTTGAGAAAATGACATTCTCGATTCTTTTTTTATTATTTAGGGTGTGCCAATAAAATATTATTTTGAATATATTTTTATTTTTATATTTAATTAGTTAAATTTGCAAAAATATTTTATTTAAAAAATAAATTTTTAAAATAAAAAAATAAAATATCTAATTAAATAAAAAAATAAATTACTTTATTTTCTTTCCACCCTCGTGACCATGGATGATCCCACAATCATCATCACTCTACACTCTCCACTTAATCCCCCAACCCCACCGCCTTCCCTCCCAAACATCATACCATCGCCCTCTCGTACCCACCCCTTAACCACCAACATTCATTATCCATTGCCTTCTAAATAATGCGTTTTCTTCAAATTTTCTTTGGATATCAAGTAATCTTAGTTATCTTTCTAAATTTATCCATTTGATATTTTTTAACCACTAAATATTGATGTAACAAGAGTAGCTACACCATCTTTTAAGCATGTGAGGATTGAAAATAAAGTAAAATCAACTCTCAATTATTTGTTTTAATGGAAGTATTTATATGTTTTAGGCCAATTAAAAAAATTGACACAAACTCTAACATTCCTGGCAAAATAAAATTAATTTTAAAAATATAATGATGTATCAAGCATGTATTTTTTTAATTGATGAAATGCTATTTATTTTAATTGTGTATTCTTCTTTTCTGGCCTAGACCAATTAAAAAACTTTGAGTCACATTATTTTATTCACGCAAAAAATAATCTAACCTGAATAATGAAGTTGCAATTATGTAATTTTGCTATTCCTTGTTAAGATGCAATCACTATTTATTTTCTTTCCGCCAAATCAGAACAAGAAAAACAAGTCCGGTTAAAGCTCCTTTATTTTTAGTGAAATAAATTTTTTTAGTAGAATAGTAAAGCTTAAACTATATAATTTTTATTATATTTTACTTAGATATAATGACTATTTATTGCAGCTTGATGAATTTTCTTTTTAAAAAAACTTAATAATATTATTATCTTATTATAAAATTACAATAATATAAAATTATTTGAAAAAAAAGAAAAAACATAAAAAAAATAAAAAAAATAAAAAAAATAAAAAAAATAAGAAATATTTTTTTTAAAAGATAATAAAAGTGAATGAAAAATATACGCCGACGAAGAATATATCTCACTCTTTTAGAATGAGATGGTCCTGGAGATTAAAGGCTAACAAATAGCTAAGCGCGAGTTGTGTCACAGTATTAACGTCCATGCACATATTTGTATTCTCAATAATAACAACACTACAATATTCTCTTCTATCTTTTTTTTTTCCACATTGTAAACGATAACATGGTACGAGCCAAGTATAGAGCTAAAAATACCATCTTGTCAAATCTTACATGGCTACAAGAAAAGCAATTGATGAAACCGAGATTATTGAACTGTACACCCCATATCTCACTGCCCTCATACAAAAATGTGGTAATAATATTGTCTGCTAGCTGCATGATCAGTCACACGGAATTGATATACATGATTCATGCAGTCGTTCAATTAATTGTGATTAAACTAATATAAAATATCACTGTACGTCCTCCCCATCTGACTGTCGTCAATAACTAGTAGCACCTGTCTGTGACAGTTCTACTGCATTTCTCCTGCAGTTGCGAAACAACTGACCCGTTGGCTGAATGAGTCCATCTTTCTATAACTACCTGACAATTAATCATTTTTAATTTATTAAGAAAAAAATAATAATAACAACACTTATGCTGTAACTTACGTGTAAGTGAGTACGCTTTTGCGTTTGCTCTTCAAAGCTGTAGAAGAGGAAGGATTACTGTGCCAATTCCTTTTTCTTTGGTTGATGAACCAATTATTTATCTGCTTTAATTGAAGGCCTGTCTCTTGTACCAGTTTTGCCTTATCTTCCTCCTTCAAGTGTACAGATTAACCACAAAAGAAAATCCAGTGTTACTACTATAGCAGGAGCACTCTTTTAATAAGCAGAAAAAAGCTACTATATATATGCCTCTATATAGACTAAATTTTCGAACTTAATTATAACACCAATTTAAATATATTTCGGCTCATTTCCCTTTGGATCTACCAAGTGAAAGCCACTAGATGCATTGCATGTGCATTCATTCATGAAGATTCATTTTAACTTAGCAACTAAAGTTCTCTTAAAAGATGACGCGCGTACAAGAATGTGTTTCCGGACTTGATCACCGGCCTGAACTAAAGCTGCAGTTTTGGTGAATTAAACTTTTCTTGTGATCATTTGGATACGTGCTGACACAGAGGATGCTACTTAGTCTACATGACAAGAAAATCAGCGTGGAAGATTGGCAATTACAGTACTAAGCACTGTAGAGGTATGGCCACTTTGAATGCAATTGCCACCAAGCTTTCAAGACTGAAGTAGTATCGCCAGGGAGTTTTCCTGCCCTTCTCTTTCGAAGAATTTCCTCCCTAATATCCACAAGCTTTTCCTTACAACCCTATTTATGATGAGAGGGAAATAAAAGGAGGTAGATGAGTTGAACACAGGTAGATAAAACAATAGGGATATACACATGTATATAAACTATCTTTACCTGTTTCAACTCGTGCTTTAACTCCTCTCGCTCCACTCAATGACCTCTCACTCTCTGTTGGGATCAAAAGGACCAGCCCATGCTATCATGACAATCTAAACTTCCGTCAAACAAATTGGCATCACTATCCACCTGCTCATCTTCATCATCAGACATTGTAGCACCTGTACCTTCTCCTGGAGAAACTCCTACATAAGCAACACGTAGCAAAACAATTATTAACTTTAATGCTTGGCTAAATGTATATACAGTTTACAATGTATCAAGGTAACTCAACCAGGTCAGCCCGAAAAATCTAGGGAAAAAGATACAAAGAAGACAATGATAAGGTTAACAGGAAGTAATTTCAAACTCTCAACATCCCCAAAAGATTCATCAATCTCTCTTCATGGTGATACAAACAAAAAGAAAACAAAGCAGAAACACATGATAAGTTACGAAATTTATTAGATATCATGCAGAGATCGTTCGATTAAGAATTGTTTATGATCTTTGAGAAAAGAATAAGTGTATTCTACCATACTTAAATAGGGAATCACGCACATTAAGGAGTCATATTTTGCCATTCATGAGTTTTCATCAGCCTCAAGCCACAAGAAGTACCAAACCAAATACAAGGAAAAAATAATATCCTTCAAAGAGATACAAGTCTAACTTATTAGAGATAATATGTACTTCTCATTTTCTTTTTATCTTCATGTATTTAGCAGAAAATTATGATACAGTTCCATAAATAGTCATATTTGAAGCTAAAAACACCACTTTGAGAAGACTCAAGGACCTCAATAATTTACTGAAATGATCATTTGTTACTATGTTTTCACGTTTGAAATTCCCAAGACCAACCAAGAGGTTTGGACTGCCTACAGCATATATATGTTTAGTAACTTACCGATTTAATGAAAGAGAGTGGCATAAGCTACTGAAAATCAAATATTAACATTTGAACAAATGACATGAAATTGTTATTATGTTCTAAAAGAGCATGCTAAAAAAAAAAAGATAACTGATGTAGACTATCAAGTTCAGAGTATGCAGTGGGTTCACATACTGCTTTTCCTTCCCCCAAACCATTCTCAACTTCTAACAGAGGTACAGGCATACTGAATTTACCCTGTTGTATAACATTTGAAAAATTAATGGCCCTCCAGCATTTATTTTTGATTGTTGACATCTTTTTCCGAGTTTTTCCAACACTATGTAGATCTAGCTCTTCCAAGTAAATTGAATAAGAACAAGTGAATTATGGATATCCAGCAAATCATTACACAAAAGTCTCTCCATCTCTCCCTTGGATTTATTGTATGCATGACATTTGTGCTGGTAAAAATGACCTAGCTTAAAGCAAGAGAATAAATAGCAACATAGAGGTTATAAGAGAGAGATAAGAGAATGATGTCTGAACTGCGATTGTATAAAATTTTCATTGGAACAATATTGAATCCAATAAGCAGGATAACAATAAAATTTAATTCAGGATGGATTCCAAAGGAATCGAATCCATTAAATGCAATTGTTATTTCTTGGTTTTTAGATTAGTAGAAATGCAATATCACTTTCACATTCCAAACACATTGTCAGAAAATATTTAATCGACAGCAGAAAATCACAAAAGTCATGTGCAAATAGTAACCATGAAAATGTCTCAAAATGAATAATGGATTACCAGTTAAGCTTTGCAATGACTGCTCGATTTCCCAGCAAGCCATAACTGCTTCCATTGCATGAACACGAACATGTTGTTGTAATTGTTCTTTAAAAGAACAAAGCAACAGGACGTAATTTGTCTACAAAATAAAATGATCCCATAAACAAGTTCTAGAATCAAGCTATTTTCAGATTAGTTAAAGCGAATAAGAGAGATATAACCCTAAGAGCAAGATGGAAACAAGTATAAACATCAAGGGAATATTAGCAGAGTTATTATTTTGTTTCTTTTTATTTGAAACCATTTGAATAAACACACGAGTTCTAGGTACTTAATTTGGCTGCCTCTTTACTCCATACAAAAATGTGTCACTTGGCCAAAAGAGATTACAAGTTTCATTTGTTAATTGGCTCTGCTCTGCCTATGATGTTTTCCACATTTGACTAAGTTATAGAAACCTGGGATATGCTGATTTCTTAATAAGCAACTTAACCATATCTGGACTTCCACAAGCTATGATTTTTAGCATCGAAGACCACCATGAAAAATTTATGCCCTGGCCTGGCCAAAATGAGTAATCTACTGTTTTAGGCGATAAATTGCACTGTTTCCTTAAACAGGAAAGGCTGTCATCTTCCGGGACTTCTCTCTCTCTCTCTCTCTTTTTATTAAAGGTCAGAATGGATATACTTTTACACTATTACCATGTCAGTGATGGCTGGAAGGTAAATGAATGTTCATAATACTAACCATATCTCTAGGGTCATTAATTGTGTGTTGCCAAGTAACTGAACATTGTATCAGCATTTTGATGGATTACAGTATGTGATCAAACATATGGATTTTGTTAGTGACATAACACTACCAAAAATAGTAACTATTACAGAAGAGTTATTTCCACATACAATGAGTAGATTTAACTTGAACTGGATAAGCTAAAAACCAACCAATTTTTTGGGGGAAAGATCTAGAATTAATCTTAAAAATTATTCATTTTCATATTGCTCTCCTCTCCAAAAGATATCAGTGAAACCAAAACATTATTATCAAGGAAATTGGAAGAAGTAAGTCTGTATATAGTCAAAGAAACCACCAGACATATTCACAAATGAAAGCCACAGTTAGTCTGCTCTACCATATATCTGTTGAGATGGAAATAACGGGGGCGTCGTCACGGAAGCTAAGGATTGCAAACCTTGAACACAATAAATTAGAAGACCAAAAAGAAAAGTATGCTATGAATGTGTAATTTTTAATATGATTCATCAGCAGCCTACATATTATAAAACTAGTATTAAAAGAATTATAAAAAATTATCGAGAGAATAATCTCCATTCTATTATATTATGCATGATAAGAAATAATCTTCTATTTATTGAGTTCCAAATTTCTCTTCAAGTTTCAAGAAAATGATAACTATGGTAGAGTCCGTCTCCACAAAAAAATAACTTTGCAAGAATTTTTTTGAATCAAGTATAATTATGATAAAATTTAAAATAAGATACAAAATTTGGGAAACCTAACAATATCCTCAATTAAGTTTAACAAAAGGAACTTCAGCTTCAAAATAAAAATGCATGTATGGTTTTGGCCTTTTCTTTCAGATCAATATTGCATAGTCTTTTCAAATATTTCTTATTATTTTTATCATACGAGTGGAACAACACTCTTTGGTGCTAGCAGCAGCAAGCAATGAATGAAGATAAATTGAGTATTTCATTTCTACTTAAGAACTGAGATACTGCAATAAATATAGTGTGAATTCATTAATTAAGTAGGCTATAATTAGATGGAACCTTTAAGGTTGAAACTTAACATCTGATCTTGGTTTGATCAACCTTTCTTCCATTATAATAAGGGCATAAGGATCAGAAGGTCTAAAGGTAGCAGCCTGCAATAATTGGTGACTACAATTCACCTAATCTGAACTAAGTTCTTCTCTTGAATATTTTGCTTATGTACGTGGTCAAATTGTTAAAATACTACTTAGGAACCATGCTGTTGGATGACACTACACATCTTTCTGCCTAATTTTTATTTTAGTGTTTTGGGGGAAACTGGAGATCTGATTTTGTGGCTAGTAATTTACAAATAGAAATTTCGACCTCTTCTAACAAGATAGGTAGGAGCCGCACAGAGGAATCTCTAAATTGCTCAGTCGTCCTACTATTTAGAGGACAATATAAGCTAAGACTTGTATTTATTTCATCTTCAACCAACCAGTGATTGAATATATGAAGCAGATGCAAGGATAATGAATAATAGGAGTAATTAATTACTTCTACTAAGTACTATTTACCTTTGAATTGAGAATTTCTCCCTGTGTTATCAAATCCAGCCTATATATGAGTTCATTAAATTTCAAAATTCTTAAAATCAACGAACAAAGATATTGAAAGATTGACTTAGAACTATTATTATTTTTCAACAAATACCACTAAAGATGGGGTTGAAAACATTAAAATTTAGACACAGAATCTGACAAACAAGTCTCAAGTCCTATCCTAATTGACTCAATCCAAGAAGCAAGAAGAAACAAATCCTAAACGAGCAATAAATCAACAAATACACAAACCTTTTGGATTCAATAGGACAAAAGTGAGAATTTCAAACCTAATTCTCGTATATGTGTTAAAAAATCTATTGAAGGCAATTGCGTATGTTGAACGAAAAAACAAACTTACAAAAACTGATCGTTCACTTATCGTCACCAAGATTCCCAGGTCCAAGCCCCGAATATTTCGCTACTACTTGCTGCGACTGTGTCAGCTGTGCATCAATCATGGCAATTGATCCACAGGCGTTGCTATCGTAGGCACGCCATGAGCTGACAACAACTGCTCAAACAATGGATGCGCCAGATTTCAGTTTTATACCCCGCATTTTGCCAATTGACATTTCCATGGCTCGACTTCCACTTTCACTAACTGTCCGCTGCCGTTGTTCCTGTTCTCAATGTTATTCCCACTCTTGTCAGATTCTTCAAATCGGCGTAGCCATTACGGAATCATTGGATGCCTGAACATCGCACGTTCCTCTGTAAAAATCAGCCTCGATAGCCACTGGTTTGAGGCTTGTGACGCTGCCGCCGACGATTCCGAATTGGAGCTGGGGTGAAATTTTCGCCGGCGCCGGAACGAGGCATGCTGCTTTTCCGGTCGGAGAATTGCGCTGTTGAGCCACGTCGGCTGCTACTGGTGCTCTAGCGGTTTGACGTCGGGCGATGACTAGAGCCTAACTGTTCGGTAAAATACTCCTCAAAACTGCTGAATTTTCATCCGAGAAATGCGGCATATCCATTTCTTGTGACAAATGATTCGGGTACGCCATGAACAATTTTATGAAAAAACAAAGCTCTACACAACAATTTCACAACGATATGTTGAATGACATCTTTATTATATATAAACAAGCAACCTTTACGAATTGGACGAGAAGGGTGCCTGTACCTTTACATGTTGAGGTATTGGGAAATTAATTATCGAAACTCATCAAACCAGGATCAATATACAGTTCACCGTATGGTTTCAGAAAGCGATACTATTCCTATTTCGCAAATATATATATATAGGAACTTGGAAGTCAGCTTCAGCAGGTCTGCAATTTCAGAAAGTGCAACGACGACTAATTAATAGGCACCACAATTTCGGAATTAATTGAAACTATTGAACTAAACTGCACGTTATCTAGGATAAATAAAAAGAGACGAAGTTCAGGATCCACAAAAAGATGTATACTGATTACCAGGATGATATAAAGGCTGGTGGAGAATGAAGAAAATCAAGTTTTTATAGTGTAAATATATGTAGATGGCAGTTTAGAGCAATGGGGAGAAAAAAGAAAGATAAGTAAATAAATATGGGCCGAAGGATGAAGAATGTGGTATGAAAAAGAAAGTGGGGTTCTGTCGGAGAAGAGGTCGGAGGTTTTATTTCCGGTAAAGGTGTTGGGATTGAGGGTGGAAGGGACTAAAAGTGATTGGTTCAGTCGTTGGATGAGACCTAGAATCCACGGTTCTTGATTTATATACGTGGCATCATTCTTGTTTTAGATTACCCTTTCATTATAATTAACTCCTTTGTATAAAGGCGTGCGTAGCTTCTACTTTATTTATTTATAAAAACACATTTCAACATTTCCAACCAGTGACGTTGCCACAAATTCAAATCAAAATTCTAATTTCAAAATTAAATTTTTAAATTAATTTTTAAAATAAATAAAAAAACCTCAATTATCAATTCAATTTCAATTCAATTCAATTTAATTTTAAAATTTTTAAAATTTTCAACTTTTAAATAATCACATCATTATTTCCTTTTTTAATTTTTTAAATTTTAAATTTTAAATTTTATACGCAATTAAAATACATTACATGAATTAAAATAAATGTGTCCGCTAGTTTGCTTACTCTCTTTTTTGTTTCCTTTTACACAACAGTTCATCAATTTTATACACCAAACCATTTTTAAAATATTTTGAGTTGTTATAAATAAAATTTAATTTGATAAAAATAATAATGAATTTATTATTACACGTTTAAATTCATTAATTATATAAAGAAAGTTTACATTATCATCTAGATATAATTTAAACTTTTTATAGTGGGGAGTAAACAATATTTTAACTTCGTTCAAAAATTAAAATATTTTACATATTATTTTACTTGGTTATTAATAGATTGAAAAATGAAAATTCATTCATATATTTTAGGGTACATATATACCAATAAAATATTGAGATGATTAAAATTCATAGTGAAATAATAGAGTGTATCAAAGCAATATTTTATAAAAGCATAGTTCCTTCTTATCTAAAAATATGGTTAATTAAAAAATGAATTTTTTAATTAATCAAAATTATGCATTACAAATCCAGGTAGAGGTGACCTTACTGCCTCTCAGCTTTTATTCTATTACATCTAATACATACATCCTGTCCCAGCTAAAATAGAACATTAAGGAAAACAGGGTATGCTAAGCAGTGTATTTATGCCAATTTGTCATCTTCCTTCCCTTGATATGAATGTTACCAGTTGCAATAGTTCTCCCGTGGAATCTAGCTTCACTTTTAGCCCTCTCTATATGCAGTAAATCAGCATTGAGAATGTGATAAGCAGCTCCACCACTCTTCCTTCATCCAGTTTACACATCCAGTCAATCTCTTGTCGCCAAACCTCCTATCATTCTGCTTTGCCTTAGCTAGCCACTTTAGTAATATATGTGAGGAATATGGATAATTGAAGAAAAGGGATGATCAAAGGTTTCTATCCTTAGGGACCTATATGCCAAACCTCTATAATCTGTCCACTCTGGCTAGTCGTTGTTGCACTGCTGCAGGTGTTGAATTTAAATCTTGGGTGTACTTGTGGAAGCATAGCAGTTATACTCTTCCAACGGATAGGGAAGCTGAGGCAAGCTTAGTGTAGGCCAGTTTGATTTGGAAACAATAAATTGTGTTTTTTTAAAATTGTTTTCAGTCAAGTTTCGAGACGGAGCGTATTAAAAAAAGCGTTTTGAAGCACAAAATGAAAGACGTACATTCATAAAGTATAAGCCTCGGTCCTAGAATTTGGGAAACAAGTCCCGACATAAAGCATAAGTCCCGGATATTAAAAGAGGTACCTTTCGGACGTTAAGTTTGACTTTATCATTTTAAAAATATTTTTAATTTTTTTAATTTTTTTAATTTTTTTAATTTTTTTAATTTTTTTAATTTTTTTAATTTTTTTAATTTTTTTAATTTTTTTAATTTTTTTAATTTTTTTAATTTTTTTATCTTTTTTGATTTTTTTAATTTATAGTTTTTTTTTTTTTTAGCGATTATGCCTAAAATTGATAGGATAGAGATTTCAATATTATGTTGCTGAGACAACTTTATCTATATTTTGATATTGCTCTTACAATTATTATTTTGCTCTTTGAAATATATAAACAATAATTTAATACAAATATTAGTTGAGGGTGGGAAGGACTAGTAGATGTGGAGATCGAAGATGAAGTGGATGATGATTTCATCTTATAGATTATCTCGACTATTGTCATTTTTTAACATTGTTATATTTGTCAAATAATAATTCTAATATTTTTTTACTATATTATTGGTGATTTATTTGAATCTATTTATAAAATTATTAAAAATATTAAAAAAATCAAAATCATAAATTTTAAAATTATAAAATTGAAGATATATGAGATATGCACCTGTAAATTCATGGGACCTATATTTGAGTTCGCCTCTGCCTCATGCTACGTAAAATACCCCGCCTCATGACCTGCCTTTTGAAACACTGAAGACAAATATAGACATTCACATAATAAACTTATAATCTTTTGCTCTCCCTTATCTCTATACTTCTTTCTCTCTTTTCAAGAAGTTTAGAGATCCACTCTTAGGCCCACCCCTTATGCCTCTGATACCTCCAATGATATCACTCAACTAAGTTCTTAACCACTAAAGCTATGACACACTATCGAATCACTGACTATAATTCCATCCCCAATGTTCAATGTTGGCCCTGAACAACCACACAGCCATCACCATCTTGATGGGATTAATATCTAGAACTGTTCTAGCAACACCTCAAAACCACTTGCTCCTAAAAATCCTACCCATCCTACACCAAATATTTTTTTTCAGTTTTGATTGATTTATTCGACTGCTGAAAACCTAACTTCTCAAACCACACACACAACAATGAAAGTCGACATATAACAATCTCAAGTTACTTTTATACAAAATACCCACCAACCCAACATGCAACTATAAAAGATGCCTTTGGTAGTCAGAAATACTTGATGGTCCAACAGCTAAAGGGTGGAACAGGGAGCTTCTAAGCCTATGTTTACAGTTGTTGTTCAAGCCAAATTGTTGTTGTATGATGGTTTACCTCTGGTCGAGATTACACATGGTAGGCATCTGGGCAAACCAAGTATTCTTGAATGAGGACCACTTTGTCAACAAGACTATAAGTAAATGATAAGTTTTGCAAGCAAAGCCTCCAGAGAAGAGATTAGGAAAACTTAATGTCTCCATTTTCAGCTAATAAGATTAGTGAAAATTGCGTATTTGACTTCAAGCTTTATACATTGAATTTTCTAATGAAATTAATTTTAATCGGAGTTCAATTTAAGGAATTTGTGGATATTGGGACTCCACCATGAGATTCTTAAGTGGACACACGATTTTAAACCAAAGAAAAAAACCTCAATTATCTCTAACTGGATCTTGATACACCACTTTCTTGGCATTTGTTCAAATGACAAGTCATCTCTAAACAAGTTAGTGACATTGGGGTTGCTATAGCACCTAATTAAGCTACATACTCCAAGTCTAAGGGAAATGTAGCTAATGTCAAGATTGAAATTGATTTGTTGAAATCATCTTGGACTAATTATGATTGGGATTTAATAGACTACATGGTTCTTTAGATGGCAAATGACTTAAAATTGAATACAGATGACTTCCTAGTTACTATCTTTACTATAAGCTGCCAAGATCAAAAGTCAATAGAAACAATGCATGAGGATGAAGACTTAAGCTCAAGAAAAGAATTAAAATATAAAATAAAAAAACTCTTTGGATGAGGATGGTTTTAAACAGTCAATAAACTAAGGGACACAAAGAGAGGAATATGAATTCAGAGGAACAAAGGGGGTAGATTGCCGGTCGAATTATCAATTACCTACTCTGAATTGCAGAAACATTCTAACATAGTTCACAATGAAAATCAGAAGCACAATAATACTAATAAAGGTATCACCATTTAGGACCCCTCTAAAGTCAATCAACTTCCTGTTATCAAGGAAGTTTAAGGTAAGAGTAAAGAGGTGCTTTGCAAAATGATACTTTACCCTCAAGTCAACATTGAAAATTTCCTCGAAGATGAATTTCATAAAAGACAAGACGGAGAACCAAACAATAGAAGGGGAGGAGGAGGAATAGAAGAAAGAATACTTCCACTAATTTATATAGACACAATGTCTAAGAGATGATAAGTCAGGGTCATAACAACAACAATAATTAGTCTCAAAACTACAAAGATGCTATGATGGAAAGTGGACAAGATTACAATTGTCAACAAGGTTAAGAAAATCACAATTGGCTTGATTGATTCTTGAGAATTAGGATGAAGATGATAAAAATATCGGAACATTTAGTAGATTGTCCTAATGAGAACAATATAACATCGCAGCATGACGTAGTATCCCTTAGGTTACTGTCACGCCCCGCCTTGGGGGCAGACCCCGGCACACAATTGCCCTAGTAGGACTTTTTAATTTTGCTAGTGGTGAGCCTAAGCACATCG
Source organism: Datura stramonium (assembly GCA_018107945.1). Lineage (NCBI taxonomy): Eukaryota > Viridiplantae > Streptophyta > Magnoliopsida > Solanales > Solanaceae > Datura > Datura stramonium. Next base: position 15,865 of record JACEIK010001979.1, read on the forward strand.
GTGCGACTAGCTCTATCTCAGTTGAAATAATGGGCTATATAACGGCGCAAATACAGCCTCCCGGCCAAACTGGGCCTATAACCACCTATATAAAACTTCAACTAACCAGAAACATACTTATAAAGGGGAACCTATGCAGGCCGAAAAAAGGCCACCCATCTTTGTCTAGTCAAATCGTGACTCAACATAAGAATCTTTGTACAACTACGTGACCGGCAAGGTCACCACTACTATCAGGATATGGCCCATACGACCAACACAATCAGAAATGCTAAACTACTTAACAAAACACTGCAGCCTCCACACAACCGGCACAACTAACCATAGGGAGATATATATACTGATACGCAGCCTCTGTAGTGCGATAAAATGGTCGGGGCAGGGGCCCGACCTACCCATCTTGAACAACTAAAGAAAATGAACTACACCTCACGAATATCAAGCTCCGGATGACAGGATTTGATGACTCATAAGCTGGCTGGAATCACGAGGGATCGCCTCCTCGTCTATGAGTACCTGCAGGCAAGTTTACAGCGCCCCAACGGCGTCGGTTACCACTTTGGTGCAGTATGCAAAACGGCCAGACCACAAACCAACATAGTAGAAACTCTTTGAATGGCGAAATATCTGAATGCATGGGGACTGATGTCTGGCCCGAATCGAGACTTTCTGTATCTTGTGATAGAGGAAGCATGCACAATCGCGGTAGCGATCTGTTGTCTATTATCTAATATATAACATATATGTTTATATATATATAGCAAGCAGAACCAATACCAACCCCCATAAGCCGGATGGTGCCAACCAATCAAACAATCTAATACCTACAGGGTCAAAACTAACCAAATAAGTCACTCCACTCATCTACTAACTACGAGCACTCTACCGGCCCATGGGTCTACGGCTCAGACTATGACCTCAATATAAATAAGCATGTCAGTGGGAGGACTCTGTGTCTCTTTATCTGTGCTTATATTTATCTATCCCAAGAAATCTGTTCCTGAGTATGTGCTCAGGGTAAACTATCTTTGTAATCTTGTCGGCTGATATAGAAGCTGTCCATCTTCGTCTTCTTTGGGGACGGCATGCCCTCCTTGGTGGCGTGCCCACACCCGCTCGGTGGGCGACACGGTTACCAACCCAGGCGCGAGGATGTCAAAAAAGGATGCCCTCACGACACAATCAAGTCTCAACAATCAATAAACACACACATATATATATAGCAAGCATGTTTTAAACTGAAAAATACTAAATACAATTACGATTTCTTATTTCTGAATTCTTTACGTGATATCTTGATTCTCCCATACTACTTCATCTTTTGAATCTGGGATCTTTATCATTATGGCTAATCCGTAGCCAAGATACTATCATTGTATGGCTATCTGTAGCCAAGATATCATGGCTGACATGGCTATCTGCATGGCCAAGATACTAAGATCTTGTCTGAAGAAAGTTTTGCTTTACTAACTAATATTCTGAATATATGTCATAGTGTTCTAAAAACATGCTTGCCTAAGCATATTTGGGCTATACGAGTACGAAATGCTAACTCGCCATTTGAATTAACGCTTTACTAACTTTCGGGTAGTACGTGATATAACAACGCAAAACAGGTTTACTGAACTTACCACAAACTCAATATTCAACTCGAGTGCAGTACGGAGTTTCTTTGTATATACTAGGCTAAAGTTGCTAACTTCTTAGAAACTGATTTTACATACCTTAACCTCGGGTTATCAGGCTAACGGTGGCTTCGGAGTCGTGCTCAGCTATTTCTCCCAACTGCATTCACATATATATCCAATTAAGACTAAATACACCAATATTCTAAAAGAAAACGCCACTTTCGATATATTTATAGCCCAAACTTGGGCTTATCGAAAAACAGTCGAAAAACTTTCTTGCTATTTCGAAAGTCCAGGAAAGGAGAAATATTCACTTTAAAGTCTAGGAGCACATTGACACTAATTTGGAGCAATTCCACTTGCATATGGCCCGGTAGCACGACGATTTGTCAGCCGAAATTTCGCAATAAATTCGTAGGAATGCTCGCTGTTGCTAAATACCTAGGTACCTAGGATTAATTTGAATTTGGGCCAGCGTTTGTTAAACATGTCGGCGATAATTTATCTATTTCATATACGCTCTGTTTTCTCCTCACGTTTTCCAAATTATGAAATTTAATCAAATAAACCACTTGGAGGCTTTATATACTTGGTCCTGGACAGGGCCAACGTGTCACGGAGCCAACACGAGGCTCCCCCTCCCGTGACACATTGCCATCGCGAGAGGGCTCTTGCCAGGCTCCTTCCGCGATGGTTTCCGCGATGGTTCGACAGGTTTCTCGTCCGGTCTTTTCCCGGGCCTTTTTCTAGCATGTATGGCTTTCAAATACTCTTAACCAACACGCGAATAGGCCATATATATGTCGGGAATTTTACGGGGTGTAACAGTTACCTCCCAAAAAGCGTCTGATTTAACGTCAAGGCACAACGCATGATACCTAAATCAACATATGATGAGTTGTCCCTTGGTTGGGACTTCCACACCTATTTCCTTCCTTTGGAGCCGCAAGGATACTGTTTCACCCACTTGTGTTTTGCCTTCTTCTTTTTGGGTGTCTCTTTGCCTCCATCCTCAAATTTCCCTCTTTCATCATCGACTTTCCCTACCGCAGTTATACTCCCACACCTATTGGGAAACTCATGCCCTTTTCCTTCCTTAAAAGGCATCGATTCATTATGACCCAAAACATGATCTTATGTTTTTTCGAGTCCATCAAAGCTCTACCGGTGGAAATGAAAGGTCACTCAAGAATGATGTGTATATCCATGTCCACAGAACAGTCTAAAATAACAAAGTCCTCCGGAAGTATGAATTTTTCGACCTTCACTAATACATCTTCTGCTACTCCTTCTAGCTTTTTGATTGACTTGTCAGCCATTTGGAGCCAAATAGAGGTGGATTTTAATATAGTCAGCTCTAGCAACTTATAAATAGCTAGAAACATCAAGTTAATGCTTGTCCCATTATCACATAAAGCTCGCAAACAGTCATACTACCCAATCTTGTATGAAATGATAAACTCCCCAGGGTCCATTTTTCTCCACATGTGTGCCAGTAATGATGGCACTAACTCGGTGGTTATTGGGATCACTTCTTCCTCACTTTTCCTCTTTCTTATTAGAAACTCTTTCAGATATTTGACATATTCGGGTATCTCTTTTAGAGTATCAATGAATGACACCCACAACGTTGCCTCCTTTAACCTCTCAATATGCCTATCAATTGTTGCATCCAAAGTTTGCTTAGCTAGTATTTGAGGAAAGGGAGGAAAAGGTTAAGGATATTCCTTCCTTTATGAATCCACTATCACCTTATCAATAAAATTATCAACAAGTGGTTTCAATACCACCCCTTTTCAATAGCCTTGCTCTTCATCTCACTACCTCATCAACATTAGTACCACAAAGCTCATCAATATTAGAATGTAACATTTTGCCATTCTGATTCACTACAATGAGCATTAGAGCTACTTCCATTGCCTTTGAAATTTGTCATGGTATCACTAGGAAGTTGACCATTCTACTACAAATTGTACTCTTTAGAGAGAGATCTCATTTGTTGCTCCAACTTTTGAATAAAGTCAATATGGGAGCTAAAAACTTCAATCAAACTCTTGAGACAAGCATTGGATCTCGTTTGGTTGGAGAGAACTTTCTCCAATATGCCTTCATTTCTGGAAATCCCTTGGTCTTGTGATAGACCATCCCTCCAATTGTGAGAAATAGATAATGGCCTTGTTAGAGGAACATACGGGTTAGAACTTTAGTTTTCAAAATTTTCACCTTTCCAGCTTTGACTCGAGTCACCATAGTCATTCTTAGCATAATACTGATCTTAAACTTACGTTGACGTCTCCATTGGATTTGGTAATTGGACTGTGGATGACTTTAATTTTATTGGTAGTGTGTCCTTGGGTAACCATCCAATGCATTTCCAACATAGTTAGCATCCTCAAATTATGTCGGTGGTTGTTCTTGAAATTATTGACATGGTAAGGACGAGAACATGTCTGTGCATAGTGAGGTAGAACCCCTGGTGCTTCTTCCACCGCATTTATCTTCTTGACTTCACTTATGGTAAATTTCTTTGTCATTGATGCAAGATTTATGGCTATGGAGGCCATCATTTGGTCTTGCTCTTGGTTCTCCTTTATCAAATGAGTTAATGAAAAAGTATCCACATTCAAAACGCCACTTTGGTCTCCGACATTCCACACATGGTTGTGCTTTGATATTTTGTCAAGTATGGTGGATATGAGGGTATATGTATTATCCATAAAACAGCCTTCCGCAACATTATTAGCCACCGATTAAGTCAATGGATCAAAACCGGTATAGAACTTCTTAAGAAAAATGTCCTCGAGGAACCCATTGGTGGGTGCCCTAAGGATATATTATTTGAAATGCTCCCTTGCTTTAAACAACTATTCCCCCAAAAGCTGCCATAAATAGAAAATCTTATCCCTTTGCTCGACCTTCTTGCTAGGCAGGAACCACTTCTTTAAGAAAGTGTTGAAAAGTTCTGTCCAGATGTGGATTGAGTTGGGGGATAGATGATGTAACCAGTCATGGGCCTCCCCTACAAAGAGTACTTGAAGACTCTTAGACGGATGATGCCACTTGATACATTATTCTGCTTGTGCCACTTGATACATTATTCTGCTTGTGCATGTTGCACACCTCCAAAAAATTCTTAAGATATTAGTGCAAGTCTTGGTCAGTGGAATCATAAAATTGGCCTTCCGCTTTCAGCATTGTATAAATTCTCCCATCAATCTTGAACATGGGAGCAGTGACCCTTGGAGGGACAATGACACTTGCATAGTCTATGTATTCATTGACCTCCTGGAATATGTTATTCAACTCACCTTGAGGATTTTTGTCAATAGTAGCTCCAACTGGAGCTGAAGACACGGGGATATTCAGAATCGGAGACTCACTCTGCACCTTTAGTCTATCTCTCAAATCAATACTGAGGTAGCTAGTGCCTTCTCTGGCATCATCGCCAATCAATCATGAAGCCATTTGCCTAGTCACAGGGGTATTCTAAAAAAACATTATTTAGATTTCAAATATTCTTATGACTCTTCTCTATAGCACGATCTATTAATAAATGAAGTGAAATAGTTCCTAAATGTCCTGTAGCTCCAGATTATAAGTATGGTGCATAACATACCCATGAGCTAGACTCTACTAGATACAACTTGTGTACTCTTTGGGACTCGAAGTTGCTCTGATACCAAGTCTATCATGCCATAAATCTGGAGATGCATAACTGATAGTTGGTGCCTTACTAGACCGACTACCTAAATTACCGATCTAATATTAGTAAAAAAATTTAAAAAAATTTATTGACCAAATACAAATTACTAACTTTCAAAAATGCTTTTCTAAAATCACTTCTGACCAAAATTATTGTTCAAAATAAGAAGATTTTGAAAATATTAATCAAGCGAAGACGTTGGCATTGAGTATCAACATAATACTTTTAAAAAAATTATATTACTAGGATTGTGATTGAGATACACATTGAATAAAAAGTATCATAATAAATATAGGTTAAAAAGTGCAAATCCTTGTCCTCAATAGTTAAGAAACTATTAGCAGTACACATTTCAAAAAAACTCTCTCTCAAGTGGCGAAACCCTAAAATTCAAAATTCCATCGGACTCCGATGGCCACAATAGCCAGTGGGCAGCCTTCACTAGAGGTTGTTCCACCACTCCCACGAACGATACAACCTCCCTGATAATACCTCAGTCAATAACACATCCAGAATAACAAATAAGTCCTTCATATAGAGGTTTCCTCAAAATGACTCCTCCAATTTCGCAGCCTCTAGTATACCTATGATGTCAGTGAGTTTCATAAATGGAGAACCATACGTCATGTGAAATTCGTCAGAAATGAAGTAATTGATAGTCCAACGGAACCTCCAATTTTTAGTTTTAGGTGAATTTTCTTATGGAAATCAGATATTCATGAACTTTGTAAGGTGTTGCCACGTCAATGTGAAATCAAATGGGGGATGTAGTGTAGGATTGATTGACAATAGGCATGGTTGATAAAACTTACATTATTAGAAGATTATTTTCAGATGTTATCTATCTTGGCGTACTCTTTGAAAGTCCAAAATCAATATTGACATATGCAACCTCTTAAGTAGGATCCATGATTTAAGCTTGATACAAAAATCTCAATTGTACTGGCATGAATTAGTTTCTCGGATCTTCCTCCCAATTTTTTCTTGAAAGAATCAATATTTTCATTTGCATCATCAGTAAGGATAACTCTTTATCTGTATATTACCACCAAAACCAAACTGGATCTAATTGTACAAAATTCAAAGTGGAGGTTGATTTACTAGTAGACAAGAAGCAAGATCATTGGGGAGGATGATATTATAGGAAAACTTATCTCAAAGTGGATTAAGTACGATTACATTTTCAAACACTATAAGGAATATTGTCTACAGGGTAATTCTGAGATTGAGTGTTAGGTGATACACCCAAAATTAGTTTCCAAACACACAACCACTATAAGAGAAAGGAACAGTTGAGCAAGAGGTGGATACAAGTGCAAATACTAAGAGAACACTAAGTAGTTACAAAATAGTAGAGCATGTTTAAAGAAGGTAGGAATACATGTAAAGAATGAAAGAATTCAAAAACAAAAGCAGAGGAAGAGACATCATGCAAAGCAGTACAAAAGGAAAAGAACAAGGAAATTCTACAAGCATGGAAATAAAAAATGTATTCTTGGATTTAGACCAGAAGATACAAAGGATTTAGAGGAAAAAATGAAAGAGACTCAGACTATTCAAGAAGAAGATAACATTTTCAATCAAGAATGAAGAGGTTAGGGAGAAGGAGCAGTCCCCACATCAAGTACATAGGTGATTAATCTACTAAAGATTGTACAACCAAAGCTTTTGCAAAGAATCTACATTATGGAACTAGCACAACTATTTTTAAGGAAAAGAGGAATATAACATAGTGGGTCAAAAAATCATGGTAGATGAGAAGCTAAAGACCAATGAGGAGCAAGAGGAACCAACACAGAACAACAATATAGTAGAGCATCAATAACATAATAATGAGCAAACAATGTAACAAAATAGTCCAGCCTAGAAACAACAGAACAGATGGAGCAAGCAAAGAGGATATTAACAACAAAATGGTGGCACTAGGGTACAGGATATTGAAAAACAATATCTGAAAGATGGTGTAGATATAAATGAGATTTATAGAGGATCAGATGATGGCAGAGTTGAAAATTTGGAAGGTAATATCCAACAGACAGCTAAAGAGGGAGATTTATCTCCAAGACAAGTTAACAAAGTGGCTTATAAATACTTCAAAGGGAAAAATGATTAAACAAAAAAGACCCAACCAATTAGAAAACTACCTAAGAGGTTTGTTGCCTCTAAATGAGCCCATAAATAATAAATAAGATCCTTCTTTAAAATATTAGGTCAATTAATTCGCCACAAACTTTTTAAAGGTTAACTAACTTAAATAGGAAAAATCATTACTGTATAATTGGACTAACGAAATCATTTTAAGATCCATCTAGTCTTGACACTTATAAAAGAAGATTGGGATGTCCAACTAGGTTGTGTAATTGTTCATGAAAGATCTGGGTGTTTGTTAATGATGACGTCCAGGTGGATATGATCATGGATAATACTCAACATCTTACACTAAATCTTATTAGGATACTATCAAGGAGGTTATATTAATAGTTTTCTATGCATCTTGTGGCTCCATCATCTAAAAGAAGTTGAGGGATTCATTGAGTATTTTAACAGACTAATGACAAAAATATTAGATAGCAAGACGAGATTTCAATGTGATTCTAAGTGTTGAGGAAAAATTGGGTGGAATTCCAATATATTATAATGAAATTGTATACTTCTATGAATGTTTGAATGCCTGTGGGTTGATGGATATTGGGTATATAAGAAGCATATATACATAGTGGAATGCAAAAACTGATAGAGAATATATTTTTAAGAGACTAGATAGTGTGGTCGGTAATCAGTTGTTGATGGATCTATTTTCTACTTTGACTCTAACTCATCTAATAAAGAAAGGTTCTGATCATGATCCATTACAACTAGAATTTTCTCAAGTGTCAGTGCTAGTTAGTGCCGGCAAAATAAGCCCATATTTTGATAACTCCCCCAATCTCTCCATATTTTAGTGGGTTTAATGAGTAATTTTTTAAATAAATAAAATTTGAGTTTAAACCCGTATTCAACCTATAAAAATATGGGTATTCATCGGTAAAATATGAGTTAGCATAATAGATTAAGCTCCCAACTTTTATTCACTCAAAATTCATGATATAACAAAAAACGTAAGCTCCCAACATTTATTCACTCAAAATTTATGATATCACCAAAAATTCTATAACTCCCTTCCTTTTTATGTTTCTTCTCTTTATAATTGATCATTTGAAACATTTTCATGATATCACCGAAAATTCTATAACTCCCCTTCTTTTTTATGTTTCTTCTCTTTAAAAATTGATCATTTGAAATTTTTTTCTCTAAATATTATAAGTATTATTTAGAATTTTTATAAAATAATTATTTCTGTTGCATACTTAAATATCAATTGCAAGAATAATAAATATATAACTGTCAATTTTTGCATCTTTTATTTTTCAAAATATGAAGTAATTGGAATTGCATTATAAAACTTATTGAAAAGTATGAATTTCCAATAAATAAGTTTTAATTACATGTTAATAACTAACTGTTACACCACGTAAGTTGCCATTGATTAGTGGACGAGTATGTGCGCTTGTGATAGTGTCAGAGGCACGCCACGTGTGGGAAAAGACCCTAAGAGGGGAGCGCACGAGCACATCATCGAGTGAGCAGGAGGCCGAAGCAGAGGCAGGGAGCAAGGAGCGGTGGGTCGCGCCCCTGCCCTGACGCCTTGAGTGGCGCGTCACGCCCCCTACCACCGCCTCACATATATATAGATGTTAAGAGTAAGGTTTAAGTCATTTTAATATTTTACAAAATGGAAGCTCAGGTGAGGCAACAAGTTCTCGAGGGTTCCTACTTTTAGAAGCGAATTGTGCCATCAAATCACCTTTAAACATCAATTCTTCTCAGATAATGATTCCTAGGCCTACGAAGAACGTATCTACGGAGTTATTTCTTCGAAATTGGCCCGACTCGATAGAGTCCCACCAAGTATAAGTTGTAGAAATCACTTCTAATCAAGTCCTAATCATCTACAAGTGATAAGTAAGTATTTCTACCTTCTGAATTCTAAGAAATTCATGAGTTTTTGACTGAATCAGGGCAGATTATGAATTATGGTCATTGTGGGTATTGTTTGATGTTGTTAGCTATTTTCATTGATTAAGAATATAATTATTACATCAATGTAAAGGCTATGAGCTGGAGGAACTACTGGTTCTAGGTTGGAACAGGATTGGACAAGCAAAAAATGACAATTGAGGTATGCTAAGGATAATCTCTTCGATAAGTTATTCTCGTCGTATAGTTGATACGACCTACACTTTTGTAAGTAATTTGCAAGTATGTATCTTGTGATTAGATGATACAAGTAGATAATGATTATATATGTTGTAGTTAGCTGCTACGAGACGAATTGAGGTTATAACATAGTATTCCCCGTAGGGAAAGAATATACACAGTGTGACAATTATTAGGAGCATCATAGAGACTTCCATGTTCATTTGTTCACAAGTCAAGAGGGATTCTGATGTCTCACTGTCGTACCAAGTCCTTGAATCTTGTGGGTAGCTGTTGGGCCTATCTTGGTAAAGTTGGACAACATAGGGCGCAGTTGGGCGATATAACTTTCTGTTTGATGCCTATATAGACAGTAAAGCTCGCCCGTTGGCCGTTGGCATACCTTGACGCCTTCAAGGACAAAATCTTGATAGGATGTCCTTACCTTTGAGTCGGAGGCACTAGGATTGCCTAATGAACTGAGCGATAGCTTGCGATGTAATCGGCTACTATTAGTGACCGTTAGCTTCAGCCGACTTACTGCTTGTTGTATAGGTCGCTCAGGAAACCACCCTAGTTGTTAGAAGTCTGATAGACTAGCTAATAGCCTAAGGGAAGGAACCTTGTTAGTAGTTAGACGTGAGGACAACGCCCCGGGCTACTTTTACAGATGCCCATATACATGTTGCCGTGAAGGGCTAATTCCAGTTATACTGCCTACGAGGCTATGAACCACTCAGACGAGCCATATGCAATCTTGAAAGATCAAGTTAATATCTAGGGGACTAGAACCATTGCATCACAACATTACCTTCAGGATAAGAATTATGGTAAGCTGTCTGTGGGAAGTTAGGGCTAACTGTTTAGGAGCATGTCTGATTGGTAGCAGCCTTACAGTCGTTCTAAGCGAAGGAACTATAATTGGACGTCTGCGACCTTATGGTTCACTTATGAGCTATCCATGTCCTAGAATGACCTTCAGACTATCGCTTAGGTCACTTCAAACCTCGTCCTTTTTCATCTAAGTCGATGGAGGTTGTAATCATTGGCAGGACCCTCTAGCTAGGTGTAGGCACATGGGGTGTGCCTGTTGGCAGCTATATAGACTGTTTTAGGGACGAGTAGTGGTTGCATTAGGCCTATAGGGCTGGATACGCCTTTTGAGTGACTAGATTTGTGGATTGTAGCATAGTATCCCTGGTTGAAGTAGATCGTATTTCGTACTACCTCTCACCATGAATAGCTAAGAGGCTGCTAGTTGTATGAACTGCTTACGGAGCTATATACTGCTTATGGAGCTATATATTGCTTACGGAGCTATTGAATTGCTTACGGAGCCATATATTGTCTGTAAGGACTAAAGTGAAGACTATGGGGCCATATTGAAGTCTATTCACTTATGGACTTCTTCTACACCGTCGTGGCATTACAGACCATTCATAGAGCCTTTTGTGCTCGGGGTGTAGTCACAGGGGCTCGAAAGGCCTGAAATCAGTTACAGGAGTCCAGAACGCTCCGATATAGTCTCAAGAGACCAGGTATGTTCAGCTACAGTTACTTGCAGGGCCTCAGGGGTACCAATAGGGGTATATAGACTAATTGGAGTCTGTCGGGCTCATGGGGGCCAAGGTAGGCTATCTCTATGTTGGTTGTACCTTTCAGGCTTATGGGGCTAGGTTAGGTTCTTGATTGTATACTTTCTTTCTAGATGTAGCCTATGATTATATAATCGCTTAGCTTAATCTCTCATTTGTGTTGTTGTCTACTAGATGCAGGCTATGGGTATGAAAGCATAAAGGTTAACTTCTTCCCTTATTACTGATTACTTCCAATTCCTTATTAGCTTTCATTAAGTTATTTACTGCCTTACATATTTGATATGAGAGAGACTACAACCAGCCATAAGTCAGATGCAACAACAGAAGAGGGTATCAACGGGGTGCCACAGTTGGAGAACAACCCAGCTTGGGGGCGAAGGGGGACACCTCTTCAAATCTCCATAGCATCCTCCTGAGGCACTAGGAACCTTATAAGATAACAAACATGCCAACACTATTGTCAATTCTTCCTACACCCTCGGAACAGGAGGTCAGGAGTGTAATATATATGTTGGCTTATTTAGTAGCTATTCATTGCTAGACAGGGACAACATTTAATGATGGATTACCTGGAGGGTATGAAAGATTGTGAAATTGTGAGATTCTCACCTCCAGCCTTTGGAGTTTGTTGAGTTTCATACTTTAGCCCCACCGTAGTACAATATGGTTATTTTCCACCTCCCAGCCCTTTACTCAGTATAGAAGAGAGCATGAGTATTGACTCTAGTTGTCAGGAGTAAATGGTAAAAGAGCGCTAGGCCCGTTGATTCATGGAGGGTGTTAGAAAGTGGTCGATACCCCTAATACTTAATTAAGACACCTAGACCTTCACTACAATAGAGATTAGGATGACATGTAAGATTGTTGGGAGCAGCCGAGTACATGTAACAATCCATAAGCAGTAGGCTCCCAGTAATAGTAAATCTCAGGTCAAAAATAGGCTAATCCCACCACAGTGTGTTGATAGCGATAGGGAATACCTGGAGAATAAAGCCTAAGAGCCCCCAGCTTTATATGTTGAGGGGAAGAAAGATTCTATGATGGGAATTGGCCAAGTGTGGGTCAAAATGATATAGGTTAGTAGACTTGGCCAGTAATATCCTTGCCAGTACGGTGCATGGGGCACAAGCCCGGATTTCAGCTTATGGAAGTAAGGGCAAGACATGAATATCGAGCTCTAGAGGAGAGTGGGGGAGAACAGAATCACTTTAGGCAGTAGCGGGATGATAGAATAAGGAATCGCCATTGAATGGTGAGAAATAAGCATCAGGCTGATATTTAAAGGATAATTAGATTGTGACCTAGAATACTGCAAAATCACCTCTAGTTGTGGAGGCGAAGGAGTGATGGTACGAAGACTCTAGCCTAGTACAGACCAAAGAAAAGGCCCAACAGAAGGAATCATTGGCCTTCGAGATAGCATGGGGCAGAGTCTTGAGACCCAGAGGTCGACTCTGCGTTCCAAATGTGGTAGAGCTTCATTGGTAGACTGTAGCAAAGGTACACCATGTCCGTTATTCTCTTCACCCAGGTTTGACGAAAACACATCAGGTTATAAAAGAAATCTACTGAGGACATGGGAAGAAGAGAAATATGGTTGCGTAGCACAGAGCTCCAATGGCCAGCAAGGAGAGGCTGAATATCAGAAACTTGGCGGGCTAGTTCAGGATAATAATTGTGCCTGCGTGAAAGCTCAAAGTAGTCAGTATATATTTAATTATAGATTTACCTCGTACTAGGCATAAATTTGACCCTACTTGAGTCATTGTCGAAAGTCTAATGAGATCAACTAATTTATTGCCTGTCAGAATTATGTTTCAGCTAAAGATTACGATGAGTTAAATACTAAAGAGATAGTCCGGCTACATGATGTCCCAATGTCTATCAAATTCTGACAGAGGGGCACCACTCGCAGCTAAGTTGTGGAAAGGGTGTCAAAATGGATTGGGCCACAGATAAACTTGAGTATAGCTCCTCGTCCCCAGACGGATGGCCAAGTTGAGTGCATATTTCAAACGCTCGAGGAAATGTTACGGGCGTGTGTGCTAGACTTCAAGGAAGTGGAGATGACCATCCACTTCTTACGAAGTTTGTATATAATAACAGTCACTATTTTACTAGTAATATGGTTCCTTATGAGGATTTATATGGATAGAAATGCAGACCCCCCACAAGATGGCTCGAAGTGAGTGAATCAGGGTTAATTGGACCTGAAATGATGCACCAATCGGAAGAGGGGGTTGAGCTCATCAGAGAGTATTTACTAATAGCCAGGGTCGTCAAAAGTCCTATTCCAATGTATGGTTTGGGGACTTAGAGGTTGATGAGACAACTGAGTATCCTTAAGAATTTTTCCAAAAAAAGGCGTTATGAGATTTGACGAGAAGGGCAAGCCCAGCCCTAGATTCACTAGGCTATATTGGATCCTCCGAAAGATTGACCAAGTGGCCTATTAGTTAGAATTGTCTTCATGGCTAGGATTTGTTCCTCAATGTTACGCAAGCACGTAAGAGACCCTTCTCGGGTTGTCCTAGTCGAGGATGCTCAGGTTACAGAAGAGTCGCCTCACGTGGAAACTCCAATAGTTATACTAGATCATCAGGTTCATAGGAGCTATCTTGAGAACCAAAGATGCAGCCTATTAGAGTCTTATGGGGGGAATATAAATATAGAAGGGATGAATTGTGAAGCTAAGGATGACGCGAAGCCTAGATATCCTCAGTTGTTCCAGGATCTACGACAATGGTATACAGACTCAGACAATTTTAATTAAGGCGAGATAGATCTCCGGCGTTGTATTGTTGCTATTATTATCAGTTGTTACATATATGGTAGAACTATGTTATTAAGCTGCAGATAGCGTCCTATGAGGTGCCTGTGTTGTACTTTTCTGCGTTTCAGGTTTTTGAATAGTCCAAATTATAGAGGAGACTCTGCCTAAATTTTCGAATGAGCCTTAAAGTACAGAACCCCCTAAAGTTAAATTACATTCAAGGACGAATGTTTATAAGGGGGGATGATGTTACACCCCGTAAGTTGCCATTGATTAGTGGAAAAGTGTGTGCTCTTGTGAAAGTATCGGGGGCATGGCACATTTGGAAAAAGGCCCGAAGAGGGGAGTGCATGAGTAAATCATCGAGCAAGCAGGAGGCCGAAGTAGAGGTAGGGCGCAAGGAGTGGCGCGTCGTGCCCCTAGCCCGGTGCCTTGAGCGTCACATCGCGCCCATGTATTGGTGCTATGGGCGGTGTGTTGCACCCCCCCTCCCGCCATCGCCTCACATATATATAGATGTTAAGTGTAAGGTTTAAGTCATTTTAATATTTCCCAAAATGGAAGCTCGGCCGAGGCGACAAGTTCTCGAGGGTTCCTACTTTTAGAAGCCAAATTACGCTGTCAAATCATCTCTAAACATCAATTCTTCTCAGGTAATGATTCCTAGGCCTACGAAGAACGTATCTACAGAGTTATTTATTTAAAATTAGCCCATATCAACATAGTCCCGCCGAGTAGAAGTTGTAGAAATCACTTCTAATCAAGTTCTAATCATCTACAAATGATAAATAAGTATTTCTACCTTCTGAATTCTCAAAAATTCATGAGTTTTTGACTGAATCAGGGAAGATTATGAATTGTGGTCATTGTGGATATTATTTGATGTTGTTAGCTGATTTCATGGATTAAGAACGGAATTATTACATCAACGTCAAGGCTATGAGCTGGAGGGACTACTGGTTCTAGGCTGGAACAGGATTGGACAAGCAAAAAATGGAAATTGAGATATGTTAAGGCTTATCTCTTCAACAAGTTATTCTCATCGTATAGTTGATACGACCTACACTTTTATAAGTAAGTTGCAAATACATATATTGTGATTAGCTACTATAAATGGATACTGATTATATATGTAGTGGTTAGCTGCTACGAGATGAATTGAGGTTATGACATAGTATTCCCCGTTGGGAAAGAATATACACAGTGTGACAAACGTTAAGAGCGTCATAGAGACTTCCCTGTTCATTTGTTCACAAGCCTAGAGGGATTCTAATGTCTCACTATCGTACCAAGTCCTTGAAGCTTGTGGGTAGCTGTTTGGCCTAGCTTGGTAAATTTGGACAGCATATGGTGCAGCTGGGCGATATAACTTTCTGATTGACGCCTATATAGACAGTAAAGCTCGCCCGTAGGCCGTTGGTGTACCTTGATGCCTCCAGGGCCAGAATCTTGATAGGTTGGTCTTACCTTTGAGTCAGCAACATCAGGGTTGCCTAATGAACTGAGCGATAGCTTGCCATGTGATCGGCTACTGTCAGTGACCGTTAGCTTCAGCTGAGTTACTACTTGTCGTATAGGTCAATCAGGAAACCATCCCAATTGTTAGAAGTCTGATAGACTAGATGATACCCTAAGGGAGAACCTTGTTAGTAGTTAGATATGGGGACAACGCCCTAGGCTACTTTTACAAATGCCCATGTACATATTGCCGAGATGGGCTAAATCCATATATACCTGCCTATGAGGCTATGAACTGCTCAGACGAGCCATATGAAATCTGGATAGACCAAGTTAATATCCAGGGGACTAGAACCATAGCATCACAACATTACCTTCAGGCTAAGAATTATAGTAAGCTACCAGTGGGAAGTTAGGGCTAGCTGCTTAGGAACATGTCCGATTGGTAGCATCCTTATAGTTGTTCTATGCGAAGGAACTAAATAGTTGGCCGCCTACGACCTTATGGTTCGCTTATGAGCTATCCATATCCTAGCATGACCTTCAAACTATCGCTTAGGTCACTCAGACCTCGTCCTTTTCCGTCTAAGCCGACATAGGTTGTAATCACTGCCAGGATCCTCTGGCCAAGTGTAGGCACACGGGGTGTGCTTGTTGGCAGCTATATAGACTGTTTTAGGAACGAGTAGTGGTCGCGCTAGGACTATGGGGAAAGATATGCCTTTTAAGTGACTAGATTTGTAGATTGTAGTATAGTATCCCTGGTTGGGGTAGATCGTATTTCATACTGCCTCTCGTCATGAATAGCAAACAGGCTGGTAGTTGTACGAACTGCTTACAGAGCTATGATGATGCTAACACTTATGGAGCTATAGATTGCTTATGAGCTTTGATGTTGTATCGCTTACGGAGCCATATATTGTCTGTAAGGACTAAAGTGAAGCCTACGACGCCATATTAAAGTCTATTCACTTATGGACTTCTTCTACGCCATAGTGGCATTACAGACCCTTCGTAGAGTCTTGTGTGCTCAGGGTGCAGTCACAGGGGTCCGAAAGGCCCGAACTTAGTTACAGGAGTCTAGAAGGCTCCGGTATAGTCTTAAGAGACCAGGTATGTTTAGTTACAGTTACTTACAGGGCCTCAGGGGTACCAATAGGGGTATATAGACTAATTAACGCCTATCGGGGCTCATGGGGGCCCAGGTAGGTTATCTCTGTGTTGATTATACCTTTCAGGCTTATGGGGGCCAGTTTAGATTCTTGATTGTATATTTTCTTGCTAGATGTAGCCTAGAATATGTAATCGCACAACTTAAGCTCTCATTTGTGTAGTTGTCTACTAGATGCAGGCTATGGGTATGAAAGCATACAGGTTAACTTCTGCTCTTATTACTGATTACTTCCAGTTCCTTATCAGATTTCATTCAATTATTTACTGCCTTACATATTCAATACATATTGTACTGACACCCATGCATGGGGGCGCTGCATACTTGCTTGCAGATCCAGACAGACAGGGTTTGAGACCGTCTCAGTAGCTGTTCAGATCCAGTAGATTGGCTAGCTCCTTTCTTTTGGAGTTTCCAGACATTTAAGGTTTGGTTATCTTTTGTTGTATAGCTTTTGGGTAGGGCGGGACCCTGTCCCGATCGATATTTCACTCATAGAGGCTTCAAGACTACAGTTGTTGGTTAGTTATGCGTTACCAACCATGTGGGGCCTATGTGTGTTATGATATGTGTTGTTGGCCGTGTGGGGGCCTAGATATTTTATATGTTAGGAGCATGGTAGTCTTGTCGGCCCGCATATGATAATATTACTGTTGCTGTTAGGTTAGCTGATTTAATGCAGGTATTGAGTAGTGGCCTTGTCGGCCCAGGGATGTATTTACAACCGGGATATAGATGTTTGTTTTCTTGATTATGTGCTGCTGGCGTACACCAGAAGTGTAGATGTCCAGCCAAGTCAGCTCAAAGTCTAGTGTGGCATGAGGTGCCAGTTACGCTACCAAGGCCTAGCATGACACTAACTAGTCAGTTTTCTTTTGTTGTAACTTTTTTTTGTTAATATTAGATGTAAATTTCTTAAGAGTACATAACTCTATTAATATTAATGTGCATTTCTTTATTTTTAATTTTTAAATTTTATATTAGATAACAAATAAAATAGTGTAAAGTGAGCAAAAATGTAATAGTGTTGATATTTATTAAAGGGCATTAAGTACATTTTACTCCTAAATTGCAAAAAAAAATTTACTTTAAAATTCAGTAATAAATATATTTTCCTTGTTATTACGTAATTTTTCAATAGATAGTAACTATAAATTCATAATTTCATATTTTTTTTATTTTTTTTATTTTTTTTATTTTTTTTATTTTTTTTAGTTTTTTTAATTTTTTCAATTTTTTCATTTTAAAAAATTAAGTATTTTTTAGATATTGAATTCTAAAGTAGAGTACTATTTACTATAAAAATATTATAATATGGGTAAACATATCTTTTTCCCAATTTATTTGTTACCCAACTCACTTTTACCTATATGAAATATGAGTGAGTTTAAATATTATCCATTTTATATTGGTCCATTTTCAACCCGCTCAAATCTAACTCAACCTGTTCATTTGTGGTGGTAAAACCTTTCAAATTTTTGAATTCTGAATAAAAAAAATGCTACTTTCAAAATTTAGGGAGCAAAATTGGTAGTCAGACGTGAAAAATCCTTTGTGGTGTAGCTAAACAAGCCTAAAAGGTTAAAAATACATTAAGGGTATGGAAGAAATAACACATATGGCAACAATTTTTATGAAAATTCAAATTAAAGGATATCATTCAGATGCATGAATAGGACTTTGAAGAAGCATCAACCCCAAGAAGTAGAGAAACTTCACAAAGTTCAGGTAGATATATAAAGAGGAATCTAGAAGCAAAAATTAGACTAAATTGGTTCAACATGGGAAAGGAAACACTTATTTTTTCACTTTAATGTTAATTAAAAGAGAAGAAATGGTAATTAACCAAAATTCAAAATGAAGAGGTTAATGGATTATAATAAAAGAAGAAATGACTAAGGAAGCAATCATTCTCTTTCAAAATAGTTGACCGCAGATTATACCTCTAGGCAATTTTGACTTCCACTAAACCACATTCCAAGATTGGTAAATGATGAATAAAACAAGATTATAGTCACTCTACAAATATGAGATGAGGTGAAGTTGGTAGTTTTTATTTTAGCGGATAGTGCTAATTTCCTAATAGATTCACTAGAAAATTCAAGAATGCTAAGATATAATCAAAGAAAATATCACAAATATGATTAGAGCATTCTTTGTGGGATAAGATCTACCAAGGTGGATAACCTATATAAACTTGGTATTGTTTCCCAAGAAGGACCACATAGACATATTTCAATGTAAGGTCAATCAACTCAAGCAATTTTGACAACAAGATTATATCTCCAAAGAAGCTTTATAAAAGGTCACACTCCTATTGCCTAGTTGATATCTAATAATTAAGTTGGTTTTATCAAGGGAAGAATCATTTAGAGAATGTATATTAATAATAGAATTACCATGATAGTTATTGTAAGTAGACAGCATATATTAAATCAGGCCAGATATATCAAGAAGGACTTATACACGAAGATAATATTTGGATGTATCTGATATTTATTTCAGAGGTTCAGTTATATATGAGGTTAGACTTTTAAAATAATGATGCCGGTTGAGAATAAGCCGATATATGGTCTTGTAAATCTGTAGAGATGGAAAACAGTGAAATTTCATTATCAATCAGTGTTCGTATTTGCGCTGAGGTTCTATCAAGAGATCGTAATTCATTACATGAATTTATAGAATATAAAGGATATGAAATGACCAAATGAAGTTTCTAAATTAATATCTTGCCTATGGAGATAATACAATACTTTTGGCCGTTGTTGAGGTCAAACCATTGAAGATGATGACATATCTTGAGAGAAGGTGCTGAAAAGAATTTAGACAACTATTTAACCTAATAAAAGTGAATTTTATGTTCATAGAAATTGTTCACACTTGTAAATAGTATACAAGCAAATAATCAATTACATTTTCCTCAGCCTTTTATACTTGGATGTCTCATTTTTTATAGTAGAAACAAAATCACATATTATGACACTATGATTAGAAAATTGAGAAATAGAATTCAATGCAAGGAAGCCTATTATCTTTCGGGGGCAGGATAGTACTTATTGTTAATATCTTACAAAGCATGTCACTCCACTTACCGTCAACCTTAAATCCACCTAAGGGGTACAATAACCACCATATAGAATGCTCAATGAGTTCTTTTAGGGAAGCATTAAGAGAGTCAAATAGATACCGGTCAAATAGGGAAGATATGTGTTTTCCAAAGAATGAAGGGGACATTGAGTTAAATCTTTATTTGATATGTATGATGTTCTATTATGTGTTGTAATGACATTTCGTAATTAACAAGACTTTCCCTATGCAAAAGTACACACATGGGAAATAAATATTACAAAAAGTTGCATCCTGTAAATTATCACCACCAAAGGAGCTTTAAATAAAATGAAAGAAAATGGTTACATGGTAGAGTTGCAGAGCATCAGATCTTTTAGAAACTGAGGCAGGGAGATTCAAGTTTGGGATTTTTAATTGGACCATTCTAGGGGCCTTATACTATTTATTTCTATAGACAAAGAAGAGAAATAGAAAACACAATTAATTGCAGATGACACAGGATGGAAGAGAAATCATCTAGCTCGTATTTACCGATGAAATGGTACAATACATCAATCAAGCTATAATATTTCTCACATCAATGGAGTGTAGAAAATAGCATAAGAAAAGTAGAATCGTGGAAAAACCTCCGCTAGCTCAAAATCGTTAATTAAGATCGAAAGATTCAACTAAAGAAGAGGAAATTATGAAAGGAGAAGGAGAATTTTGAGTAGATAAATTTATATAGAAGGAGACTCTCTTAAATTTGATATTTTTTGTTGATTATAAATGTACATGATCACCCCCATTTATACTTGTCTATGGATGATTCTAGATATTCTTCTAGATAGATCTACAAGAAAAATCTAGTGACTTTATCTTTCACTCTAAAAATATCTAGATAGTTCTTCAAGATAATTATCTTAGATACTACACTAGGCTATTTTAGAAACTTAATAAGAAAAATTTGTGATATTCAAAAAAATAAACTTTAACTTTTTCACACTCCCCATTAAAGTGATTTTTTAGAAACTATTCCAAGCTTATCGTGAAAGAACTCAAATGAAGCTTTGTGCCATGTCTTGGTAAATAGCTCAGTAGATTTTATCTGACTCCTCTTGCTTTTCAAATGATAAAAATTTCGGCCATTGATTAGCCCCAAAGAAACAAGAATGCGATTATAAAATTTTCATCTATGTAGCTTAACCTTATCAATAAATCTCTTTGGCCTTTGCGAACCACGCGAATCATCTTGAAGCTGAGTTTCACGTTCTTGAGTTTTCAGACTCCTCCTTTCTCTTAGTTCCTCGATAACTATATCTGGAGAAATACCAATATTAGTTTTCTTCATTTGATGCAAGGGCGATCCGACCATCAATATCCCGTGAAGCCTTTGGATCTACCACCAGATTCTCTTTTCAGCTCCTCGATAGGCTATTTGACAGCTTTAAAGCTTTTGAAGATCATATTTTCTGTATCTCCATATGAAATTAAGTCTTCTTGGTCAACTTCTTCATATATTTGATCTTTTGCTTCTCCATCTACTTCTAATATTTTCTTGAGTTGGGATTGCTTTAATATGGCGATGACTAACCAGAGACTTAAACTTCTACTGCATCTCCCCAATGCTTTCTCAGGGAATGGTCACCATTAGAATATATGTTTTAGACATTGTCTCCGCAGGTTCTATTTCAACATCCTCCATGTCTAAACTTATATTATCAATTTCAAGATTTGCTTCTTTCATTTCCTCAATAGTAAAGCTACCACATCACCATTCAATATTATCATTATCTTCTTCTTACTTTTGTTGATGATTGAATTGGACTTCCTTCTTCATGTGATAAATTGTATTATCTCGATCCCTAATTCATGATCCATTTCTTTCATAATTGATGAAAGTTATGGCATTTGTTGCTCTAGTCTTAGCTACTAAGCAAACTTTCCCTAGTCTCTTTTCTCAGCCTTCTCAGCTTGAACCATACCACTCTCCTGGCTCGACAATATCTTTTTATGTGTCTTGTTTTGTCAAGCAGCTAAAGAGTATTTGAGAGTCTTTTTGTAATTATTAGTAGACTCTCCCTCCTTTTTTGGCGAGTTTGAACTACTTTGAAATCGGTGAGTGTGGCTTATCTCTTGTTGTTTTCTACTTAAAGCTCCTCTGTCGCCTACAAGAGCATTTCCTTCCCTTTTGATCGGAGCACCAACCATATCTGATAGTAGCTCCCGCGATGATAATAAATTCTTAAACCTCCAAGGATGGTTGTTGATCCCATCCCTTGAATAGATGTAACAAATAAAATATTATTTTTGAATAAAAATCATGATTTTGATAATTCTTTTCATTAGTACTTTAGAAATAGCATCGTCCTGATTAATAATGAGATCCTAACATAAGTTCTTAATCTTCAAAAATACTCCTGAATAGAAAAATTACCTTGAGTAATGTTAGCCAATTCATTCTCCAATAACTGTAGTCAGTTTCATTCTTCTTATTGAACAACCGGTCTGTGGTCTCTCTCCTATATTTCATGTGCCGATTTACACCTTATAATTTGGTCAAATAAATTAGAGGAGATGGATCTTTCGATGAACTTCACCTTTGCATTAACTGCTTCCACTTCTTGTATGTGTCAGAATTTTCCTATCCGTCGGCCAGGAGGACTTGTGTTACTCCCATTAACAATATCCCACAAATCCTCGCCCACAAGGTATGATTTCATACATGTCTTTCATACCTTATAATTGAACTCGGCTCAACAACTCCATCCTCGACCCATTGTAGCTCCACCGCTAAAACTCATACGAAGAAACTAGCTTGAATATACCACCGACCCTGCCTTGAAATAAAATCTACAAGTCAATGTATGGCTATGATTTTGATACCACAGAGAGAATAGCGTATGAAAGTAGAATCAAATACCTTTGCTAGCCAAAGATCAAGTACTTCAAGACTTCACATTCATTTGAAAGGTTGGCGGTGTTTCATGTTGAGAATAAAATTCCTGAATAGAGAACTTTATTATAGGAGAAGACTCTCTTTAATTGGCTTGACTCTTTTGTTGATTACAAATGTACATGACCACCCCTATTTAAACTTGTCTATGGATAGTTCTAGATATTCTTCTGTATACATCTACAAACAAAGTTTCACGACTTTATCTTCTACTCTAAAATATCTAGATATTTTCAACATAATTATCCTCGATACTACACTAGGCTATTTTAGAATAAGAAAAATCTATGAAATTCAAAAAAATCAACTTTAACTTTTTCACAATAAGGACCTTTGAAAATCAAATGACTAGAACAACAACAACAACAACCTGGGCATAATTTCACAAAATGTATTGGGGTATATATGTACGCAAGCCTTACTCCTACCTTATATGTAAAAAAAATGTTTTCTATAGACCCCTCGAATTTTAAAAAAAAGAAAGAAGTAATAGTAACAAAGCAAAGCCACACGCACAAATACACTAACCGAGATATAAGAAATAACAAGATAATAATGTAAATCTGAGGGACAAGCAACTATAGGAAGCACATTTACGCTCCTAATGATAACATAGTAAGTGCGAACACACTGCTACCTACTAACTCATATCCTAATCTATTCCACACCTTCCTATCTACACAAGTTCTTTTAGTCGGCATCAGAGCCATATCCTCGCCTAATCACCCTCCCCTACTTTCCTGGCCTACCTCATCCCTCCCTAAATCATTCATAATCTACCTCTCATACCTACGCTACATCGATACTTCTTCTCATCACATGCCCCAACCACCTTAGCCTCGCCTCACACATCTTCTCCTCCACCATAGCCACTCCCACCTCACCGAATATCGTCATTTCTAATCTTATCTCCCTAATATAAATTCTAGAACAAAGGAGTAAATTCTCCAGAAAAGTACATGGGAGTACATAAGACATAAAAGAGGAAAAGGAGGATGTCTATAATAATATATATAGATAAAAATGTCCTTTCAAAATATCTTTTACTCTATGGAGAGTCTAGAAATTTAGATTGCCAGTTGCTGAAGTAATGAAGATCGAGGATGGACATCAGTTTGTCATGCATGTCTTACTGCTGTACAGAATAAAACTAAGACCATCTCACATGTTTTTTACCCTCTCCTACAGCTGCATAGAGAATGTTCGCTACTTATGAATGGATAAATTCAGAAGGTTATCAACTGTCTCAACTCATCATTATGGTGGACAGCATCTTGTTCAAACTGAAACCTACACTTTCTGCTATTCCAGCCATTATTTTGTGAACTGTGAAAAACAAGAAATACATTCAAACATAAAAGGTCTTTAAGTTTCAACAGACCGGTCCGGCCATCAGGTGAATACTAGGATCTGACAATTGATTGTGAAAAAGTATCAAAGAATAAAGAAACTGCCAACATAATGGCCTGCAATGGTGAAGTACCTAAACAAGTATAACCAGTTTTCATTATTAGCTTTCTGTTAAATTGGAAACCACTACTTATAGGAATAGTCAAATACAACCCTGATGAGTGATGGGGCTAGCAGAGGCAACCCTGGAGGGAGCTCATATGATTTTTGTGTTAGAAGTCACAAGGATATGACTTCTGCACAAGCAAAGATAATCGAAGATACTATAAATACAAATACAGAGGCAAAGGCAATGACAATTCAAGAATTATTTGATTTAATAAAATGTCATATAATTGTGTTGTTAATGGAAGAGAGAAATTTTAAGCCAAAAATTAGCGTTAGGAAAAAAATTGATATAATAGGTGAAATGAGAAAATCTCTTCAATCATTTCAAATGCTAAGAATATCTTTAATGAATAAATAAATTAAATAAGAAAATTTAATTTAATAAATTTAATAAAAATATTAATTTATTTAATTAATTTTGAATCGATTTTTTATCGAAAGCGTTAACACCCTAGAACTAGATCATACTATATTCAAGAATAGGTGCCTATTAATGGATAATGCCTCCTACAAGTTAGGCAGTCAATATATTTTGGTAGAAATGGAGAGTAAAACAATGTGTGGGGGACCCCATTATGTGATGTAGCAAAATAAGCTGCAGCAGTGCACGCATATGGAAGAAAGACGTGTTAGTGCAATTGTGGTCCATGCATGAACAAGAGGCTAAATGCCATTGTGGTCCATGAAAGGAAAGCCCGCCCTACTTTTGTGGGCAAAAGAGAACAAATAATTCCCTTCCCTACCAATTTGCATTGGCGATACAATATAAATGCAATACTAGCTAGTAGCTGGAAATTCAGGCCACCATATAGACCAGAAGAACAACTCAGTGCATTAAAGCACCCAAGTTATATGGGAGAGTTTTTCGGCAGTCGATCGCTATGCCTACTGGTGACGCAACCCAAAATGCGCAACTCATGGTGCACTACAATTTTCTACCAGGGAAGGGAATTTATGGAAAAGCCGCTTGAATCAAAGATTTATTATACGTAACCTTAAAGACTATAAGACTATCAAGGAAAATATGTGAAGAGATTGATACTAATAGAAAAGTCAAATTATATTAATTTATATCATGTCTGGGCGATTACGTGACGTTATAATGTATATACTTAATTAATTGCGTTAGACTACTAAGGGAAATAAAGACTGTCCAACATTCATATATGGGGCAAAAAGAAGCCTTAATTTTAATGTATGCTCATTCCGCATTGTCTTTAATATTAATAAAAATAAATTTTAATAATGAATATAAATATTATATAAACGATATGCTTGAATTCTACTATAAAAGAATAATAAGAAAAAAAACTTTCAATTCACCTTTGATCATCAAATGAAATGTGAATAACCCGTCCTCCTCTCTTTGAAAGAAATAATAGCAAGTTCTAAATATAATAATTATTTTTAATGAATTAATCTGTTAAAAGTTTATACATACAGAAAACGACTTCTAAACCTAAACGAAAATCAAAATGTCCAAAAGGTTCCAAATCAATATAATTTTCAAACACGTTTTTCATATTTTTGAAAAGTTATTTAGAAAACTCTTTTAAAAGAATTATGCTTATAAAAAGTCATCACACCCAGTCAGAACTAAATGTATCTTGACGTTAATGGTCTTGATTTGTTGCATTTTAAAGTCCATTTGTTAAATCACTTTGAAATAAGTAAAACTTTATTTCCGTTGAATAAGAAATTTTCTTAAATTGTTAATTGGGAGTTCGAGACATATTTGCAAGTAATCAAGTGGTCACAACTGTTTTAATACAGACATCACTGTAAGCCTTCTGAAATGATCTCTTTTATGCGCTAAGAAATGAAAAATTTTCTTCTAAGGTACAACTATAGAAATCAATAAAAATATTTAAAATAAATATTTAAAATCAAAAAATTAAAATAAAATTATATCGTAACATTAATATCATAATACAACAAATGGATCATTATTCTCAAGCTTTCCCGTTATTTTTGTGTAGTTTATCTATAAATTAATTAAGAGAAAATTAAGGCTCATGTTCCTTCACCCATCTAGCTATCTATTTTCAGCCAATGTATTAAATTTTATCTGTAATAGTCAACATTGTACATAAAAGTGTAGATGTGCGGTACACATCTTGACACATCACTCCCATTCACGTATTCAAAATTTGAAAAACTAGAGTTATCTCATTTTTTCAAAGCTCTGCAGATTAATTAAGTATTAATTATAACTTTATGAACATTGTTGATATTTTTTATTTGTAAAATTCACCATATTTTTCATTAACCCTAATTCCTTTGATGTGAAGTATTCAACAACGACAGAAGAAAATGAAGATGAAAAGGAAGAAAAAGGCTACTTTAAAGAGCTTTTTAAAATGCGGTGTACAACTTTTACGAAAAATATTCACTCACCGAACTCATCATTTTTTTTAAATTTTTATTTTGAAAAAACAAGACCTAGTTGCAAATATAAATTAAACTTGTTTGTAAAGCAATGAGGAGTTATTGTCGTACTACTAAAAACTGCCTCAAAATTGATTTAGAAAAATTGAGAGATTGAATCGGTCAATTAAATCGAGCAAAAACAGATTGTGTTCATCAATTTTTTCAATTTTTATTTTTCTAAAATTATTTTCACAACAAACAATTCTGTCCCTCGATTAGTTTGATTTCGCGCATTTTTTTCGCGAATACATTTATCACGATATAATTAAGCAAACCGACAAACACATGGTCCTGCCTTAATTAAAAAAGTCTTAAAATTTAGTTTATCAAATTGACTCGACACGATCGTTTTGTATTTTAATAAAATATTAATTATATTATTATATTAAATTAGTTCGGTATGATTCAGTAATTTTAATTTAATTAGAAAATCGATTTGATAGAATTGACTTGGTCCGTAAGTTTTGGTCGAGATCGAATTAACTCATTTAATATAAAAGATCGAGACAACCCTACCCTTTTTATTGAATTTTCTAATCAAATTGGAACCAGATATCGATTTTTCTCTTCTTCCTTCTGTCATCCTCCGACGAATTCTTCTCCTCAACCTCAATGGTCCACCTCCCAGCCCACCGGACGTGTCTCTCCCACACTCCTATCATCCCTCCTCTATCATTGTTGCCACTGTCACATATTTAAGGTTAGCATTATCAATTTTTAAATTATATTGTTATTGTTAGATTTTAGGTTTATATAATGTATTAGTTTACTTAGGTTAGTTTTTATCCAATAATTTAGTGATACCATGTAATTGATATGCATTAACTTGAATTTGTAATAAAAGTAGAGATTTTATTATCCAAAATATATAGTGGATGACTTTTTTTTATTGAAAAAATTGTATTTGATGTAATTATTAATATGAATGTGGTAGTTAATTTGAAATTTGTAAAATTCCAAATTGAATAACAAATCAAAATTCAATATAACAAAATAAGATAATGAAATATTCTAATTTATAATTTTAATTTAATTTGAAATTTTCATATATAGATTAATAATTTAATCATTAAAATTTAATAATGGTTAGAATTTCATAATCATAATTTAATAATTATAAAAATGTTATAATAATATTTCGGAGGATGTTATTCATTATAATTGATCAATACATACTGAAATCTCTTAACAAAGATATGATTTTAATAATTAATCATAAATGCCAAACATATAATTACATCAAAAGTTGACTTATTTTTTAAGGATGTTCGCTGGGGATAAGTATTGATCATTAAATAATAAAATTCAATTATCAATATAAATTAATTAATCTAAATTTATATGTAATTTAATTTATAATTAAACATTATCTATATTTGCATAGATAATCATTGTCTTTAGACATATGATAGGACTAAAGAAACCTCGTGGAGGCATTAGAGATGAATTTATTGAGGGTAAGAAGATTTATCGCTCATGCAGTGTGACTTAATCCCTTTCAAACTGAAGGGCTGATTAGGTGTCCTGTTTGCATTGCAACTGGTTAATATTTAAAGAAAAGAGTTAAGGTCTATATTATTGTAGTGGGGTTTGAGAATAGATATTTTATATGGACTAATCAAGAAGAGATCGATGGGGTGGATGACATATTTTATAATTTGCCTATGGGTGAAAGTAGTAGGTTTTCACATGAAAATAATGTTCAACGTAATGGGATGCATGAAAAGGTCAATGATGCTTTCTGGATACAGAATGGGATGGAAGCCAATTAGTATTTTGAGGAGACTCTCAATGAAGAAGCAATGCGCTTCTATCAACAATTAGAAAAGGTTAGTTGTCCACTATGTGTAGGGAGTACATATTTTGAGTTGTCCGTTGTAGTTAGACTAATCAATATTAAATCAAATTGGAGTGTTCTCCAACTGCGATGGACTCTATGGGTTATGGCATTTGGAAACTAGTTAACCTCGGAGTTCAGTATACCAAGAATTTCTATCATACAAAGAAATTGGTCTCCAAGTTAGGATGGTCGTATGATAGAATCTATCGTTGTAAAAATGATTGCATGCGGTTATATAAAAATGATGGTCATCTAGAAATTATAAATTTTGTGGATATGCTCATTTTAAGTGAACTCCCGGTAGAAGATGGTTTTAGTTAATGCGAAGCATTATTTACCTCTTATATCTAGGTTACAGAGGTTGTACGAGTTTATGAGTTTTGCTCCTCATATGAGATGACAACATGAAAATAAAAAGATACTCCGGTTATGTTTCATCCATCGTATGGTGGCACCCTTGGAAGCATTTCGATAGAACTTATCCCGATTTTGCTAGTGAACAAAGAGATGTTCGATTAGGGCTTATGTGTAGATAATTTTATTATTCTCAATTTCGTTGCACCTTATTATTGGCCGACCGCATTCCTTACTAAGCATATAATCTTCTCCACCTAAGATGTGTATAACAAGTTCCTATATATTTCCAAAGTTACATTATCTCGTGTCGAATTTTTAAAAAGTTTGATTGATGTTTATTTGAAACTTTTGATAGATGAATTAAACAGTTGTGGTCTCAAGATGTAGAGACATATGACATTTTATTTTGCTTGTCTCTTTAATGGGATTATCAAAGGATTTTTCTAAGAATGGGATGTTGCTCTGGTTGGATGACTCCGCTGAAAGTTAGATTGTCCATATTGTATGAAAATAAACATTCATCAAAAACATGATCTGAAATGTAATAATTCTGAAGCTTTCCTAGATCAGACTTGATCTTGCAAGAAAAATTAGGAAAACCAGAAAATTTTATTACAGAACAATCTTTGCACAACGGATCGTGGTAAGCTCCAACGAGCCGTTGTCCAGCCGTTGTCAGCTCAGCAGCTCTTCTTTGAGGGGAAATAACGAGATATAGGATGACCCGTTGGTCGAATGACGAGCCGTCCTGTCGTCTCGTTGGATCCCAAGTTCGAGGATTACCGGATCCCTTCCCCGAGACAACGAGAGGAATCAATCGCCGTGGTTCCTACCAATAATTTGTTGTATTGACTCATTGCCTCAAGAACCAGTTTTCCCCAATTGCCCAACAGAAGGTATCAACCACCCGTCCTTCTTTCCAACGGATTGTTGTACCCTACAGTGGTCATTTCCAATGAGCTCGCCGAACCCGGTGGACCTCAATGGTTGGTTCTAACGCCGTATATCCGACTCCACGTTTAGCTCACGTGTGGTTACATGTTGGTTATAGACTTCCAGGCTACCAATCAGTTCAGTTCAGTTCAGTATAGTTCAAATCAGATCAGATTAGGCTCAGATTTAGAGTATGCTTTGACCATCAGACAAGTTCTTTAAAACCACCCCAGCTTATTTCCTAATTATTCGCCCGTAGCTTTAATGGGTCATTGCATGTCTCAAGCCAAAGAGCATTTCTTATTACTTACTTCTGTGTGTTATTTTCCCCTCTCACTTACTCAATACATTTAAAGTATTGATGCATACTTTTATGCTGTATCATTTTATGATACAAACTGCAGATCCTGGGACTCATTTCATTAGGCCGATCACTCATCGAAGACCTCAAATTACCAGTTGGTGAGTCCTCGCTCTCCGAGGACGAAGATTTACTGTCTGGTTATGATTTCATTTCTTTCAGTTGGTTTTAGAGCTAGCTGGGGTTTGTCCCAGCAGTTCATCAGACTTAGTGACTTTTAGACTTGGACTCAAAGCTGTGATTCTAGTTGTTTTCGCAGCCTTGTAGTTTTTTCTATTATTTCGTGATTATGATTCAAAAGATATATCTATCAAATATTTTATATTCTTGCTACAAATTCAAATTTGTATGTATTTTTGTTACTCAAGAGTACCCAAGATAAGGATAGACCAGGGGTTGACTTAGGTCACTTGTAGCCTCAAGTACCGTGTTTCGTCCAGATGTAAACTGGAAATGATAAACTTGGTATCGTAGTACTAGGTTCGTAGTATCCTCATTGTCCCAAAGCCCCATCGAGTAGAGTCTTGTACATGGGTGAAGTGCGCTACACTTATGATGGGGAGGCTATGATGTCATTAGGAAATTTTCCTTTATTTTATACTTTATCGTGTGTTGAAACTCAGTTCCAAAATCATTTCTCCTAACTCTTGCTCTACTTCATTTCAAAGGAAATATGCCTCCATCGTTGCTGGTGATCTTGGGAAGTGTAATTATATGCTCAAGTGATACTCAAATGCTTCATTTCGTCTTGTTTATCTATCGTTATGTGAGCATTCTCATGTGATTTGTAGTTAAAATGTGAATTTATACTAACCAACATGATTAGTGTTATTTTTCGTGTAAATGTAATTTTAGGAAGTATACATGTTGGTAAAAATTCCGAACGGACTTGAAGTTAGCGAAGGAAAATGTCAAGGAAGAGCAGCAATAATAAGGGCTCCACGATGGAGCCAGGCTTACGCTGCTATCGGGGTGAGGCATTCTGCCTCGTGACTTGTTTTAGCCACCCCAGTGAAGGTCCGCTTGCCTCCGTGATGTGGAAATGCCATTACCGATGCTGCCGTGCACGTTGAGTGCATTGACCTGGAACATCAATTTCCCAAACAAGGGCTCAAGGACGCGCCGCGGCACGTTGGCCAAGACGGTTGCATGCCGTGGCATGCTGGGGAGTACTGGGTTGAGGAACCTGATTCCAGAGAGGGTCCTCATTGTTGGGGCCCGTGGCACTGAGGAGGTGCTCCGCGACACTCCGCGGCCACGTTGTTTCTTGTTATTCCGGGGAAAAAATTCTCACCAGTATAAATAGTACACTTAGGTTTATTTTTAAACATTCTGACTTAGTTGAGCAAGAACGTGGGTTAAAGGCAGTTGAGGGAACGAATATCCTAGGTTCTTCTATCTCTTTCTCCTTATTTCAATTGTTTGTAAGATTTATACTCATTTGATGATGTTTAATCCACAAATGAGTGGCTAAATTCACTTCTGCTGAGGTTAAGAACAAAATTGTAGTGGAATGTACTGTTGATCATTTTGGTTTTTCGAATTTTTTCTTCAACGGTTGTTTATCAATTCTGTTCTACTGCATTAATGTTTGGGCTAATGTTAATGTATATCTAAAATCCAATTTTGATCTCTTTAAAAGGAATAAATTGGAAACTTGTGAATTGGTAGGATATGTTCTTCTTCGTTTGGGAAACAGAATTGATTACATTCAGAATAGAAATATATCTGAAAGTCGACAGTCAATTAAGGAATCAGTTTTGTATGATAGAACATGAAATTCCTTTATCAGCGTAAAGTAGGTTGAAGGTTCATGATTCTTAAGTCGGGTAGAATACGAAAAGTTTCAACCCATAGGCAATAATTATGACTAGCAACCGAAGGAAAGATTAACCAAATTATGTCGATAAATTACTTCCCCCGCATGTTCATTTAGCCTCAGTATGCTCATTACTATAGTTCCATCACTTCGCATAATTTCCTTGTCTTAGATTAGTATAAATTAGGAAACTAAACTCTCAAAATCCTATTTGAATCGTTGTCTGCACTTTAAAGTTATAGCTCATTAACACTTAAGTTAATATTACCTTTTAGTCTACCCTCGTGGATCGATACTTGGGTTTACTTGAGCTGTTTTACTACTTGTTCGACCACGTGCACTTGCGTGTAGTTGCAAAAAGCTCCGAAAATTTTGGCGTCGTCGCTGGGATTGGCAATTGGTAAAATTGTTTTCTTATGTGTTAGTTTACGATTTCTATATTAGTGTCGACAACTTGATCTTAGCCTCACTTTGCATATTGAATTCGCAACACCGCAAGAGACAAGGAGCTGGTGGATTCATACTTAGGGAGCCGAAAGACAATTCCATCATCAAAGAAGAGAAGCTCTAGAGAAGAAGCTGCAGCTGCTCAGACAAACAACTCGAGCAACAACAGTAATCCACCACTTGTAAGGCGGCGTGTTAGTGCCTCGAGGAAATGGCACGAGGCCTGGGTTCGCGAAGTGGCAATCCCACATGCTAACAATGTTACATCAAGTATTCGTAAACTCCGAGCCAGAGGAGGTTTGAGCTAAAACAGAATATGGTGCACTTGCTGCACACTGGGCCGGCAATTCATGTCTCCCTCACGAGGATCCACAACAACATGCTCCAAACCTTTTTGGAGATAAGTGACACTTACATCCTTACTGAGTATATCATCCGATTATGTAAGGCTTACATTATTCCCATTTTCCTTATTGGGAGAAGCAAAGAGGTGGTTGGAAGCTGAGCCACCTACTCCTATCACCACTTGGGATGATCTTGTAAGAAAATTTTTGATACTGGCTCCTTCCATCCGGGAAAACAAGAAGACTTAGAAGTCAGATTCTAAGTTTTAAGGCAGAGAGGGGGAGAATCATCAAGCTTGGGAAAAGGTTTAAATCTATGTTACGGATTGTCCTCATCATCACTAGTCCAATGATGTGCTAGTGCATACTTCTTATAGAGGGTTTGGAACCCCACACAAAAAATTTTGCTAGACTCAAACACTGGGGACAAGAATTAGAAAAGACTTAAGCGAGGAGCCGTAATACTTTGTTAAATCGTATTTCGCAGGGAAATCTAGAGTGGAATGCGGACTCTTCTAGAGGAGGAACAAGGAAAGCGGCAGGAGTCTTGGAAGTGGATGGCTTTGCGCCTATCGCCGCACGTATAGCCGGAAGGCTGGGTAAAATCAACTCAACACCCATTTCAAATATGAGCTCAATCAACCTCAAGCCCCGCTAATGGTAGTGCAGCAAATTTGGTGAAGTATGCGGTAGTAATGAACACTCAGCTGAGTGTTGTGGTGTAACTGTGCATTCAGGGAACTTTGTTGGTAATGTTCAGAGAAATATTCACCAATGTAAATATGGCAACAATTACAACTCCAATTGGAGTAATCATCCGAATTTCTCTTGGGGTAGTAAATAACCATCAAGGGGCAGAGTTCGAATCAAGGTGCGCAGAGAAATCAAGGAGGGCAGCAGAACTATCAGACTCAATACAGAGGCAATAATGCACCTCCTCCACCACCCACCAGCATTGAGGAAATGTTTAAAACAATGATAGCTAACCAAGCTCAATCATAGCCGATTATGTGAAATTGGCAGCAGATGTAAAGAAATAATCAGTTAGCTACAAAGGCGTTGGAGTACCAGTTTGAATAACTAGCTGGAGCTCAAAACACCAGGCCAAGAGGGGTGGACTACCGAGTGACACCGACCCGAATCCCAAGAAAGTAAACTGAAGACTAAAAAGGAGTGGTTTACAACTCAAGGAGGTGGAACTGTGAAGACCACCTCAGTCAGAGCAAAGGGAGAAAGAGAGGGAACATGATGATGAGAGGGGGAAGGAGAAGGCGCTTGAAGCAAGAAGACCACCACCCTGTTCCTCAAAGATTAAGGAACACAGGAAACGTGTTTCAAAAGTTCACTGAGGTGCTTAAATGTTACTTAATTTACCTCTTGTTGATGTTTCGTGTGACTCCGCCAAAATATGCAAAGTATATCAAGGACATTGTAGCGAACAAAAGCAGATTGACGGAGTACGCTACGGTGGCGCTTACTGAGGAGTGCACTTCCGGAATTGTAATGATGTTGCCAACAGAGCCAAGGACCTCCGAGCCGACAATTCAAATCACAATTTGGCAGTATCCGAGCTGGCGGATTATGCGATTTGGGAGCGAGCATTAACTTGATGCTGACATCGTTGTTTAAGAAGTTCGGGCTGGGCAGTCCTAGACCAACTACAGTGATCTTGCAGTTGGCTGGATCGCTCTTTGGCTGCACTGGGCATGGCATTGTGTGGAGGACGTGCCGGTGCAAGTGGGCTCCCTTATCTTCCCGATAGATTTTGTTGTTCTAGATTTTGAGCCGGATGCGGAAGTCCCATTTATTTTGAGACGTCCTTTCTTGGCAACCGGAAAAGCTTTGATTGATGTAGCTGCAGGGCAGCCAACCATGCGAGCGCATATCAGGTGGAGGTATTTGATGTGTGGCAGGCCACCGGCTTCCTAGCCATATACGAGAGTCAAGCCAGAATCAATGTGCTTGATCAAGCAGAAATTGTTCAGATTGTTGATTCTCGCGAACCATTGCCGAAACCATCGATTGAGGACGCACCAAAACTGGAGTTGTGGCAAGAAGATCAAAGTGCCACGCCCTCGGTCAATGGGCGTAGTTGTGGGCGCGATCAGCGCAGGACGTCATTCTAGAGAAGACTTCCATCACTTTAGAGGATGAGTGAGTACAATGACGTCGAGCCGTGACGGT
Source organism: Datura stramonium (assembly GCA_018107945.1). Lineage (NCBI taxonomy): Eukaryota > Viridiplantae > Streptophyta > Magnoliopsida > Solanales > Solanaceae > Datura > Datura stramonium. The sequence goes on from JACEIK010001979.1 coordinate 50,669, forward strand.
AAACCAGGCGCTGCACGGGAGGCAACCCGTGAAATTATTGTAATAGAATAGTTGTATATAAAAAATAAATAAAGAAAAGAAAATAAAAATAAAAAATTGTGTTTGAATCTGAAACCTATGAATCTCTAACCAATTTTTGTTGTGAGATGATTTTCGGGTGGAACTGAGGGCAAAAATGTAAAGAATCGCAAAGGAAAAAAATCGAGGTGAGAAAAATAAAAAGTGGCATGACAAAGGGAGCCTATCAGCTATTGGCTCCATGCTCACGAGGAGGGCCTCGCGTTACCCTCCGTGACACGCTAAAGGTATTCCGAATTTTTAAAATTTCCGTAACACTCCACGCTGATGGTTCGCGGTCGGAGGGTGTGCTCTGCGTTACCCTCGGTGACACGTTGAGGTGTAATTCGTGATCGGGTCATCGGGTAAACCCCCACAAAAACCTCCTTTTTAACCCCAAATTCCCTAATTTTTCCCCATTTCCCACTCCCTCCGTGGACTAACACCCAAATTCCTCTCTCCTCCCCAACGTGACACCTGACTCTAGCATAAGTTTTCTTCAACTTTTCTTCGATTTCATCGGATTAAAGGTATGTTCTGAACTTAACCTCAATTCTTGCTTAAATTTTCAATTTTGAACATGTGAGGTGAGTAAACCTTGCCCTAAGTGTAAACTGAGTTTGAATTCATTTAAGCTATGATTGATAGATGTTCATAGTATAGTTGTGAGTATATGAACCTGATGAATGCATGTTTGATTGAATTCTTGCGAAATTGATAGCTAGGGTTGGAATGTGAATAGGAAGAAACTGAATTTGGTTGAAAATGTGAAAAAAAAAGTTGGGTTGTGCATGTCGGGTGATGTGGGAAGTATGTTGTGAATATAGATGAATATGCTAAGTAGATAAGAGAATTTTCGAAATTAGAAAGTGGTGAATTGCATAGGTTGTTGAGAAAAAAAATTGTTGGCTAAGTGTCTATGTGATGTAATGGAATCGATGACAATATTGTTATCTAAATGAAGTCCGAGTAGTACATAGTAATTATTCCATCGACTTATCTGAATGCACTAAGCATGTTGATTGTTAAAAATTGGGAAAGCATGATTGTCTTGTCGAATTGTTTTAATTGTGGCTAAAGACTAAGTGTGGGGTGGCCTAACTCAACCCAACCTTAGTTAAAGCTAATTGTGACTTGAATAACATTGGGATTGTCTGTTCGATGGTATAGGAACAATGTCGTGTGCAAAGATTATAAGGAAAGGGGCGATCCACATCTGCGCCTAGCAGTAGTGCACCGATTGGGAACAACAGCCTGGTACTGGTTCCAAGTGGAGGCCAACGCTCACAATACGAACCCGATGGGTGACTCACGAAGGGAAGAAAATGAAGTGCAAACACAAGAAACCAAATACTTCCCCCGAGGAGCACATTGCCAGCCGGGTACAGAATTCCACAATCGCATAATCGGATTGACACTGCCAGTTGAAATTCATCTTCCGAAGAGCCCAAGGAGTGCACTCCATCCGATTCGGGAGTTCTACGCCAACCGGAACCCGACCTCTCAGCCACACTGTCAAGATAAAGGCAGTTGTCACCTTTGAGCCCCGTCACCTTAATGCTATATTGGGGCGCTGGACACAAAGACGCCCATACTCCTAAGAACAACATAACTCCACCTTTATGGACATCAGACTCACTCGCGGTGGAGCCCGCTCGACAAAGACGGGTGGGGCAAGTACAAGGAGAGGGGCTACCATCGACACCGCCTTACTCTCAAATGAACAATGGAAGCCAGATTTGGCTCAAAATTGTGAGCCTTCGCTCGATCCTCGGGGTGCACATGACATGTCACCCAGGATCGAGTGTGTTTGGTATACGCCCGATGAAAGGGCTGGAGATAAATGTTGGGGCGGTGATCATCTCCGCCATGAAGAGAGCCTGACTCATCAAGGGCAATGTGCAATGGTTTGGTGGTTTCACCACCACAGCTCCTGAGGGGACTTGATATCGAGGAAGAGGCCCCGACTACATCCCGCAAATGGATAGGCGTGCCTTTGACGCTCAAAACCAAGGCACCGGACACCACCACGGGCCGCTTCACACTAGCCGAGCGACATGCTCGGGATGATCAAGATAGCGGCCCGCATGTTCGGATGCAGATGCTACGCCAAGTGCATAGCGAGGCCAACAATGTAAGACGAAATGGGTAGCTCGAATTGGATTACCCCTTCGGCGAAAATGCCCGGGCTCTATGTCGAAGTGGGGCCGCCTTTGTGGAGCTCCTCAGGATGACGATGTCCCCACCGATGAGGAGACACGCCCTGAGGACTCATGTTGAGCTCCATGAAGACAGCTAGCGATTCGTATAATGAGACGAGGCAACGGCACCCGATGAAGCGGTTGAATACTTCTGATTGATCAGGTTTCACCCACCTACTTTTGTGATATATTGAATTATGTGAACACCGGGAACAGTGTTCTGGGCTTAAGTGTGGGGTGGGAGAAGTTAGGTGCCAATTGTTTTGTTGTTGTTTATGTTTATATCTGTGTTGTTGTGCCCGTGGAAAAATATGACCCGTGATTTTGTGTGGTAAGGTTCTGTAATGTAATTCGGGTGTTGTAATGAGTTAAGCTGTTGTGTGTTATGTTGAATTGTTGTTGTTGTTGGTTGGTTGTGTAAATATTTTTGTTTATATCGAAATTATCGATATTTTTTAAAAAAACTTTTGTTGAATTTTCATGATTGGGTTTCTAAAGATTTACTGGTGCTTTCTACCGAGAAATAGTCCCATTGAACCGAAGTCATAAATAGTGACCATTCCCCATGATGGATAGATGACGACCGTCTTAAGTTAAATGTAGTCGATAGGAGTAGTTTTGTTCTTTCTTTTATTTTCTTTCTTTTGTTTGTTTCCCAAATGTGTCGCTACTTCATGGTTCGAATTCTTGTTGTGTGTTGTGCCATGATATTAAGATGCAAAGGTGATTCATGTATGAAAGCAATGCAAATGTAAACATGTTGAGATACCTAGGTCATAGATTTCGATTCGGTGATTGAGGCTTAATATTGAATTCCTTGTAGGTAGTCAATGAAGAGTCTCAGAATATGTTCCTTGAGTTGAGCATGTGCAACAGTGAGGTGAGGTTTTGATTATTCTATGCCATTGTGAAGTGTCTAGAACTTGCCTGGTGTGTAATGAAACGAAATGAAGGATGTGTATTGTACGAGAGGATGTAGGCATTTCTTTGATTAAACTGAAAGTTTTTCCATTATCATACCTACCTTGAATGTACATCCTAGTTAGCCCCATCGAGCCTTTTTTAGCCTATTTTTCTTTCATTTTAAAGGTACAAACCGAGCTTAATCCCTTATTTTCATTAGCCGTGAATTTGATCCAAAACTCTTAAGTGCTTAAGAAAAATAATTTTCCACAAAGCTGTCAAGGAGTGAGAATTGTGAGAAGAAAGGAAAAGCTAAGGGTGAAAGCAAAGCGTGCTGTCAAAGGTGCACTTGCTGAAATTAAATAAAATAAAGATGTATAACTAATCTTTGTTATTAAGTCGAGTGTGCTTAAAGAAATGGAACAAAAATAAAGAAAAACTTCAAGAATGGGAGGATGAAGGAAGAAACACTCGCCTATACGATGGTGGGATGGATTGAAAAGCGCTTAAGGAAGCTAGTTGCTATTAGTTAGCCCATTATTTACTAGCTCCTTAGCTTACATTACAACCCATTAAGTCCTACGTGATCTTACATCACGCGTCCTTATATTAGTGAAGTAATACACTAGAGGCAAGCCTAAGGTTCATGACATGATGCATGTGAATTCTTTTGGGAGAGAGAGCGAAATCGTGTTCATATACCCCTACATGTAATGCTTTGGAAATCATATGATTGTAAAGGGGGAGATTCTCTTGTGTTGTGAGGGCACATGCTTGACGAGAGTTAAAATTATGTCGATGTCTTGATCAGCTGATTTGCATGAGTTTGCCGAGATCGAGAGTCGGATCTCTTTTGAGTCTAGGAGGTCTTAATGTGGTGAATGTCATTGTATTGATGAGACTATGCATGTTTTCTTTATGATTTGCTATATTAAATAATCGGTATAACCGTAGCTTGAATTGTCGAGCCAAAGTAGCTATGCGTGGGTGTCAACTGCATGAGATGTGAAAGGATTGTTCGAGGACGAACAAGGTTTAAGTGTGGGGTAAGTGATCTTGGGCAGAATTATATGCCCAAGTGATACTCAAATGCTTCATTTCGTCCTTTTTATCTATCGTTATTTGTGTATCACAGATTTGTGGTTAAAATGTGATTTATACTAACCAACATGATTAGTATTGTTTTGCAGGTAGAAAATGTAATTTTTAGGAAGCTAAGGTACATGTTGGTAAAAATCGGGAATGGACTCTGAAGTGAGCAGTGGAAAAGCTGGCGAAGAGCAAGAATATATGGCTATGCGATGGTTTGTCACGCTGTTATCAAGGAGGCATTCTGCCTCGGGTGACTTGTTTTGGCCAATTCCAGTGAAGGTCCGTGTTGCCTCCATGAATGAAGGCAATGCCACACGATACAAGTCGGACACGTTGGGTGCATTGACCTGGAACATCAATTTCCTAGTATGGTTCGCATCGCGCCGTGGCACGTTGGCCAAGCCCGCTGTGCATGTCGTGGCACGTCGGGGAGTAAATTGCTGAGGAACCCGATTCCAGAGGGTCCGCGTTAGCTCCGTGGCACGGAGGAGGTGCTCCGCAATACATTCCGTGCCACGCTGCTTGTTATTCCGAAAAATTCTCACCAAGATAAATAGTACACTTAGGTTTATTTTTAAACATTCGACTTAGTCGAAAGGCAAGGACGGTTACAAGCACCGAGGGGATTGAAACTAGGTCTCTTCTTCTCCTTTCTCCTTTATTTCAATTGTTTGTGTTGATTTATACTATTTGCATATATGAACTGCAAATGAGGGCAATCACTCATTCAGGTTAAGAAAAACATGTAGTGGAGCAACTGATCATTTCAGGTTTTTTCATCTTTTCCCACTCGTTAGTCACCTAACTTGTCTACCATGAATACCAGCTTAAATGCCATAAATACTCTAAAATCCAATTTGATCTGGAAAAGAAACATCTGTTCAAATCAGGATGCGTTTTCTCATTAGGTACTGAGAATCATATCAACAATCAGAGAACATCCTGTCATTGTTAAACAGAACTTGTTTAGAAAGTAGGTAGACATGAATTTTTTCAACAAAATGGAAGAAGGTTCAGATTCAGAAGCAGAGATACAATGCTTAACTCATAAAAAAATAATTCTTGACTAGCAACCAGAAGAAAGATAACTGTAAAACAGGTTTATAATACTCTGACGCCGCTTGAGGCTTTTATGTCATTACCATAGTTCATCACTATAATTTTATTTTGATTAGGTAATAGAACTAAACCTCAAACCCGCCTGAACGCTATTCCACGCAAAAGAGAATATTAACACTGAACGATATTGCCTTAGTTCACCTTCAAATGATCATGGTCATTCTTTTGAAACATTTGCCGTTTGTTATTCATCACGCCACTGCGCGCCGCGTAAAAGCTCAACATGTTGTTCAGAAATTATGAATAGCACAGTAATGCTTTTGACCTCGCCCGAATGATCATCATAGCTCGTGCCTTTGTGATAATTCAGTCGACCAGCCACTGGAAACACTTTTGCTGCCACCCAACCAGATTATTCCAGTATTCATGTATGGTTCTATGAAGAACAACATCTGAAATGCAGCTACAAAGGAGAACCGCACCCAAAATGAACCTCCATCCATTCTCAGGGACTAAGGTGTGGAGCAATCCCAGCTATAATGCAGACTGTAAAGACGCCCAGAGCTGGCAGGCCTTCTGGTGAAGGCTCACCGCCAGCACAGGAACAAAGGGTGGAAGAGCCAAACATGGCATATGAAAGATAAGCCAGTTAAAAGTGGAAAAGAAAGAACTATAAAGTGAGTGGAGGATTTCAAATAATCAGCTTCTGACAGATATTTCCTGAGGAGCTCCGGAGGCCAAGGTAGCGGAGTTTATGCAAACCTATGCGGTGGGAACAATAACGGCAGGAGTATGCTCGAGTTTACCATATTGTCCAAATACGCTCTAGAGATGGTGGCCGAGCCAAGGGCTCGCATGTTGAAGTTTGTGAACGGGGTGTCAAACCTGTCCTCAAGGAGGCAACAGGACCACGATGCCGATCAAAGATTTTGACCTTTCCAGTTTGATTGTTTATGCCCAACAGATCGAGATTGAAAAACTAAGGGATATGGAAAGAAAGAATAAGCGGGCTAGGACTAGCCAGTCAGATCATGGCCACTTTAGTTCGGTGTAGCAATCCCCCATAGCAGCAGCAGCAAGGCAGGGAGCTCATCCAAGATCCCTACCTTCATTCCACCCACCGGAGGGAGCATCCGCCTCAATCTCGTATACAAGGTTGAAACAGTATCCAGTTTGCCCAAGTGTGCAAGAACCACCTGCAGAGTGTCTTCGGGGTTGAGAGGTTTGTTTTGGAGTTGGACAGCTTTGGGCATCGACTTAGGGAGTGCCCGCTGCCAGGACGAGGGAGATCACACCCACCTTAGCGCTCCAAAGAAGCCGACTCAAATTCAACAAACCTAACACATAAGGTAATGGGGACGGTCAATGCCAAAACTATTTTTTATGTATTATCATCTCGTCAGCATCAGGAGAACCCAATGGATGTGGTCACGGGTATGTTACATCTTTCCCACCTAGATGTATATGCCCTTCTTGATCCGGAGGCCACATTATCATTCGTGATTCCCTACATCACGGTTTAGTTTGATATCAACCCAGAAGTATTATCAGAACCTTTCTCAGTCTCTACCCCAGTTGGCGAGTCAATTAGAGCCGTCGAGAGAGAAACCGTCCAATCCGAGTCCGTACAAAGTCATTCCAACTCGATCTTGTAGAGTTAGACATGGTTGACTTCGACCTCATTCTTGGCATGAATTAGTTACACTTCGGTTAAGTGCCTCAGCTGACTGCAGGACTAGGGTTGTCAGGTTTCAATTCCCTAACGAACCAGCCTCTAGAATGGTCGGCAGCAATTCAAATACAAGGCTAGGTTTATTTTCTACCTTAAGGCCAAGAAGCTTATTTCCAAGGGATGTATTTACCATCTAGTTCGAGTCAAGGATTCCAACTCTGAGACCCCAACTATCCATTCAGTCCCTATTGTCAGAGAGTTTCCAGATGTTCCCGAAGACCTCCCCGAGTCCCTCTTGAATGGTAAATTGACTTCGATATAAACCTTATTCCGTGACACTCAGCCCCATATCTACTCCTCCTTAAAGAATGGCCCGGGCCGAACTTAATGAGTTGAAGGAACAGTTAAAAAGATCTCCTGGATAAGGGTTTTATTAGACCCAGTATCTCTCCTTGGGTGCTCCAGTTCTCTTTGTCCAAAATAAAAAGTGGTACCCCTCGTAATGTGCATCGATACCGCGCTGAACAAGTGTCACAAAGAAGACTGTGCATCCCCTACCCAGAATTGGATGATCTGTTTGACCAACTTCAGGGAGCCTCCAAAATAGACCTCCAGGTCGGGGTATCATCAGCTAAGAGTCAGAGAGTGTGACATGCCGAAAACAGCTTTCAAAACCCGATATGGTCACTATAAGCTCAGAAGTGATGTCCTTTGACTCACATATGCCCCAAGCCTTTATGGAATCTGATGAACAGAGTTTTCAAGCAGTATATGGATATGTTCATTATTGTGTTTATCGACGACATCTTGGTGTACTCCAGAAATGAGGGAGAGCATGCTAATCAATTCGAGAATAGTGCTTCGTACACTCGCAGATCGCCAACCGTTCGCCACTTTAGTAAGTGAAAATTTTGGTTGAAGTTCATGACTTTCCTTGGTCATGTGATCTTGGTTGTGGGTATTCAGGTTGATCCTCAGAAGATAGCAGCCATGAAATACTGGCCTAGACCCACTCCTCCAACCGAAATTAGAAGTTTCTTGGGTCTAGTCGGGTGTTACTAACGCTTTGTGGAAGACTATTCTTCTATAGCATCCTCCGTAATTTGACTGGACTTAGAAGAAGGTGAAATTCAGTGGTCAGATGCCTATGATAAGAGTTGCGAAATTAAAAACCTGGACTAACTACCGCTCCAAATGTTGACCTTACCGTAAGGATTTGTAGTATATTGTGACGCCTGTGAGTTAGACTCCTCGCTTGCATTCCGATGCAACGGGTCAAGGTGATAGCCTACGCCCCACAGACAGCTCAAAGTTCATGAGAAGAATTATCCCACTCATGACTTGGAGTTAGCAGCGGTGGTGTTTGCACTAAAAATATGGAGATACTATATGTACGGGGCTCACGTTGATGTTTTCACCGATCATAAGAGCCTCCAATATGTATTCAAATGTAAGGACCCAAATCTTCATCAGAGAAGGTGGTTAGAGCTCCTAGCTGACTATGACATGAGCATGCCATATCACCCAGGGCAAGGCCAAGGTGTTGGCTGATGCCCTAAGCAGTGTCTATGGAAGCATGGCTCACATCGAGAAGGAAAAGGAGTTGGCGAAGGGGATGCCCACAGACTAGCCCAAATGTGGGTGCAGTTGGTTGATTCAGCTGAGGGTGGAGTGGTGATGCAAAGAGGATCAGATTCCTCTTTGGTTGTTGAGGTTATGCCCAAACAGGACGAAGATCTTATTCTACTTAAACTTAACAAAGTGGTTCCTTGTGAAGGAGGTTGAGGCTTTATCAAAAGGGAGAGATGGTGCTATGTTACCGTGGATAAATTGTGTGTACCGGATGTCGGTGAGTTGAGACAGCAGATACTGACTAAAGCACACAGCTCGAGGTACTCCATTCACCCCCGGTGCTAGGGCCGGCCATTTTGCCTGGACGGACGAACCAGATGGGACAAAATTGTGACGGACGGACGGGACGAGGGGGAAGCGGGATGGACCTATAGTCCTGTCCCATCCCACTATACACGGGGTCGGGACGGGATAAATGGGACAAACGGTACGAAAATAATTTTTTTAAATTCTTTTAATATTAAAGTTTAAATATTTTTAAAAATTTTAATTTTGAATATTCTATGATATTGTTTTGTAATTATTATGTTAATTTTTTCACTTTATTTAGAATTTTTGAAGTTAGAAGTTAGAAGTTAGAACTTAGAACTTAGAAGTTAAAATTTATAAATAACAAAGAACTTCAAAGTTCAAACTTCAAAGTTGAACTTGAAATTTAAATTTTAAATTTGAAAATTGAAATACAAATTTAAGGCTAAAAATTCAATTAAAGTCTAAACTCCAAACTCTAAAGTTCAAATTTATTAAAGACTTAAAGTTTTAAACTTAAAGTCAACAAACTTAAAGTTTGAAATTTGAAATTTTTTATTTTTTTTATTTTTTTTATTTTTTTTATGATATTATATCAACAAAGAATTTAATATTTTAAGGCTAAAATAATTTATAAATTTTATTAAAGACTTAAAGACTTAAAGTCCTAAGTCTTAACTCTTAAAGACTTAAAGCTTGAAATTTAAATTTTTGAAATTTGAAATTTGAATTTTGATTTTTGAAATATGAAGTAATTATTGAATATTTTTTTGTATCTATAACTTATAGATATGTTTGTAAAATAATTAAGATATAATACAACAGATAATGAATAAAATTAAGGCTACAAGCCTTTAAATTTATTCATATAAAAATTAAAATAATATCATAAAATTTAGGGCTACAATTCCCATAAATATTAGTAGAGCGCTCTAATCTATGCAAAATCCAATTCTAGGAAGGGTTCTCATGGATTAAGCGAATATAATACTAATATTTGTACATCTTATGAAATCTCTTTCTAATTCTTCATTTGTTGAGTTTCAAATATTTGTCAAGACCTAAGATAGATTGTTGTCGGTCTGGCGCTCCATGTCATTATCACTATTAATTGTCAATCCAAAAGCTTCTAGTTGAAAGTTAACTTCGTAGCGCCTGTGATTTCTCCGCTCCGCATTGATCCAATCTCTGAAAGTTATAGATACCTCCAAGCTGTCTTCTGCTAGTGAATATCGGACGATCTCCAAGTTGAAATCTTTCCGCACCGAAAGCAGCCTCGAAGAAACAAAATATGCTTGAATAGCTAGCACGTCCCAAACCATCTTGCTGCCTTGAAAATATGTTGCCCACGAGCTCTCCACCAACTCAGAATGTCCGCGTGCCATCAGTGGAAATTGTAACATTTTCCCTTTAGTCAAGAAAGATAGTCATCAAAATCACAACCGTTAGAAAAATCAAGACCAATAGTATTTTGCACATATCCATGGGTACTATCTACTCGGACCCTAGTTTCAGGAGCATTAACAGATTACTATTATGCAACTGGTAATAAGTCTCATACATCATTTTAGCTCGTACTCTAATACTACTTTTACAACTTTCCTCAAGTTGGAGTTTCATTATCTTCTATTTCCAAATTTTCATAAATTTTTAACGACTCCTCTTGTACCTATTTCTTTATATTCGGGTTAAAAAGCATAGCAGTTAAATAAATTTGAGTGGATAGGAAAATATTTTAAACTTTTAAATCATGACCTCAATAGTCGGTGCAAACTTTTCATTATTTTTATATTAAGCAAATTTAGTTGTAAATAAGACATACATTTATTAAAACTTCACAAATAGTTGGAAAATACACGCCAGAAAAAGTTTTTGTTGCTTTAAAAATAATTTTAAATTGATTAAGTTCATTTATTTTCTCCCAGTCATTATCATCAAGTTTCAAATCAGGTTCGAAATTATGAACATTATACAACATAGTGATAGGCCTTCTATAAATATATGCAACTTCTAGCATTTCGTATAATGAATTCCATCTAGTTTTTACATGTTTTGTAACTTTTCTATATTGAAGTTCACATATTCTACAAAGTTCTTTAAATTCACGAATTCTAAACTTTTTATTTATTCATTCGAAATATCCAAAAATATGCTAATTCAACTTTAGGAGCACCTAAGTATCAAATAATTTAATGTCATCCTGTACAACCAAATTAAATATATGAGTAGCACATCTAACATGGAAAGAAACATTATTAATTGGACATAATCGAGTTGTTAACATACTAATTGCACTAGTATTAGAAGAAACATTATCTAGTGTAACACTCAATATTTTATCACAAATGCCAAAAGATTGTAAAACTTCAAGCATAGTAGCAAATTTCTATATGTAGCAGTTTTTCGTTCACAAATTTTATAACCTAATATTTTTTTTTGTAAATTCCAATTATGATCAATCCAATGTGCAGTAACAGTTAAATAATTAACGGAATTGGCACTACGACCCATATTAGAAGTAATAGAAAATCTACCATCAAAATAACTAAATAAACAACGAAGATAATGAGCATTCTTTGCTTGAAATTCAAAAATGTCACGTTTAACCATGTTTCGCGAAAAACCTTCAAAAGAAGGATTATATGTTTGTTGAATATACATAATAAATCCGGGATGGGCGAAAAAACTAAAAGGCAAACTACAGACCGCAACCATTTTTGTGATGTTTTCACGGTCTCTATCCCTATCATATTTTCATTGTGTAACAGGCCACTTGGGTTTGAAGGATTTAATAGTCTCAACCATATTGACTCCCTTCCGATCCAATAAGGACATCACAACCGATGACTTTAGAGGCTTCTTTAGCCACCAAATATTCAAGTTTAGAACATTGTAATAAATGTCTATGTAACCCTTCGCTTCCACCTTTGCTTCCGCCGCATTCATGCTTAAATACCTTTTTACACTTATTACAAATTGCTTGAGTTCGCTCCTCATTTTGATGCATAAATTGTCAAACAGCTGAGTTTTAGCCTGCTGAACCCTAGTCTTACTCTCTAGTAGGGATGCAAAAGGGGAAGTTGAGCTCACACCGGGAGTATCCCGAGTTGGAGCTTCGGTAATAGGACTAGTAGGTGTATCATCTAATTTTTTCTTCTACTTACTTCCTACTTCTCTTCATTTAATTCTTCCTCTAATAAATTACCATAAACCCTTTCCAGAACTTCATTATCTAATGGAGTATCCGAATTAATATTAAAAGGAGTACTATCAAATTGCATAAAATCTTCGTTATTAATTCCAACTCTAGGAATTGAAGAAGAACCACCAATTTTTTTAGCAGTTGAACTAGAACCTGTACTTTTTACTAGTACTAATACCAAATGCACCTGCAACCTTGGTCATAACACCCTTCCTTTTCCAGAATTTTTTTCCAGAACTGTATTATAATTTATGAATAAATAAATAAACACAACTAAAATTATGACTAAATAAATATAACACAAGCATATTTTAAATAAATAAGATAGAAAAATTAAATGCGTGTGTCAAAAAGAAATAAATAAATAATAGAAGGCAAGAATTGAATTGGTGAACTAATGTACCAAACGGCCCGTATAAAAAATACGATTATAAACTAATTGTCGGAAACTCAAATTCAAAATTGATGTAACAAACCAGCGAGTAGCAATTAACAACTTGAGAGTTGAGACTTAGAGCTTCAAATTAAAATAACTAACACAATTTCAACTAGATTAGAGAATGTAGGGAAATTTAAGAGAAATTGATAATTGATAATATTTGAGACTTGAGATTTGAGAGAATGAGTGTGTAGTAGAGATTAGAGAAGAGAAGAATTGAATTGTTAGATGTGAATAAATTCAGAAAATGTGGGGTATTTATAGTTTTAAGAAAAGGGATCAAAGTGTAATTTTTAAAAATTAATTATGATAATTTATGTTTTAATATAAAAAAATAAAGGGGGTTGGGGGGATTAAAATAGAATATAGCCATTGGGGGCCCCAACCCAACGACTATAATTATAAAAATTAAATTTTTCGCCGGGAAACCGGACGGACCGAGTCTGCACGGATGAACTGGCCTGACAACCGGTAATTAAACCCATCCTACTCCCGTATCCCCCATCTCACGACACGAGCTAGGCCAGCCAGACCGGGACCTTAACCAGATCGGTACCAGGACGGATCGAGACGTCCCATCCCGCCGGCTAGTCCTACCTCGGTGTCGCCAAAATGTATCATGACTTCATGAGATATTTACCGGTGGGAAATGACATGAAGAGAGACATCGCGACTCAGCTAAGTGCCCGATTTGTCAGCAAATCAAGGTAGAGCACCAAAGACTGGGAGGTATGATCCATGATATTAGCATACCCATGTGGAAGTGGGAAGAAGTGAATATGGACTTTATTACGGGTCTACCTCGAACTCACGGGCAACATGATTCTATCTGGGTAATAGTAGATTGGATGACTAAGTCAACACAGTTTCTGCCAGTTAAAACTACAGATTCAGCTGAGGACTATGCTAAGCTTTGCATTCAAGAATTGGTCTGACTTCATGGCGTGCCATTATCCATTATCTTTGTGACAAAGAGGTACTCAATTCACCTCGCATTTCGGGAAGTCCTTTCTTAAGGGACTTGGTACCTGTGTCAAGGTCAAGCAAGACGTTTCACCCGAGATCGATGGACAAGTTGAGCGGACTATCTATACCCTATAGATATGCTGAGAGCGCGCGATCAATTCTTAAGGGAAGTTGGGATGACCCACTTGCATCTTATCGAGTTTGTGTGCAACAACAGCCTACCATTCCAGCAAGATTCAAGATGGCCCCGTTTGATGCATTGTATGGTAGGCGGTGCGGTGTCTCCTATTGGATGATTTGAGGTTGGTGAAGCTACCATAATTGGGCCGTACTCGTTCATGAAGCTATGCAGAAAGTACAACTCACCATTAGGAGAAAGATTGAAAATGGGCCTCGAGCCGCGAAATCTTATGGCCGATATGAGGAGAAGAGAATTGAGTTTGCTATGGATGACTCCGGGTCTATTTAAAAATTTCACCCATGAAAGGGGTGGGATGAGATTTTGGAAAGAAGGGAACGCTCAGTCCGAGATATATGGGACCCCGCAATTCGGGAGGCAACCGGCAAGGTAGCTTAGCGGCCTGGAGTTGCCTTTAGAGTTGGCATCGGGGTGCACCTTGTATTTCATGTGTCACTATCAGTTATGCATCTAACTATTGAAGAAGTGCATCGGTGACCCGATCTTCAGTTGTGCCATTGGACAGTGTGGGAGTAAAAGATAATCTCTCATATGAGGAAGTCCCAGTCCAGATCCTTGGCCGTCGGGTTCGTAAGTTAAGGAACAAGGAGGTAGCTTCAGTCAAGGTCCTATGGAGAAATCAGCAAGTAGAAGGAGCTACGTGGGAAGCTGAAGTAGATATAGTGGCTAGATACCCGTACTTATTCCTTCTAGTTCAGTTCCAGCATCAGGTACCGAAGTCCTCTTCAGTATTCTATTCAGTTCCGACTTATCAATCCTATTTAGATTTTCTATGTGCATCCTAGTTGTGTCAACTCTGTTAGTGCGGTTGAGTCATTTCGGTAGTTACTCCCTTAGAAACCAGCTCATAGTCTCGGTCTAAAAGTTTCAGCTCTTTTCCTAGTTTCTTGTAGTTTAATCTTCATTCGAGGACAAATGATCCTAAGGGGAAGATATTGTAACACCCCGAAACTTCCCTAGATCAGGCTCAAACCTTGCAAGAAAAAATCAGGGGAAATCAGGAAATTTTATTAGAGAATGACCCAGACAACAGATCATGGTAAGCTCCAATGGGTCGTCGTCTGAGTCGTTGTCAGCTCAGCAGTTTTCCTTCGAGGGGAAACAACGAGACATAGGATGACCCGTTGGTTCTAACAACAAGCCGTCCTGTCGTCCGTTGGATCCCAAGTTCAGAGGATTACCGGATCCTTCCCTGAGACAACGAGACGAATCAACGGCTCGTGGTTCCTACCAACAAGTCGATGTATTGACTCATTGCCTCAAGGCCTAGTTTTCCTACCTGTTCCAATGGAAGGTATCAACCACCCATCCTTCCTTCCAATTGATCGTTGTACCCTACCGTGGGTCATTTCCAATGAGCTCAGTTTTTGAACCCAGGACCAACGGTTGGTTCCAACGGGCCGTTGTTTCGACCAACGACCCGTTCTGAGACTCATTGGTCCCTGTCGACCAGACTTCAATTTTTAAATCCTAGGGTTACTTTTGTAATTTCTCACCTACCTAGTCCCTAAACCATGTTATTTTGGGTTAAGTCAGGGGTTTATGGGGGGGGGAACCGACAGTTCCTCTCATTTTTCTTCTCTCATCTCTCAATAGTTAAGCGTAGAGTTTTCTCAGTCAGGTTCAGAGCAGAAGTTAGGGTGTTGATTCTTCTTAGGTTTCTCAAGGAAATCTTTTGGGTGTTCCCATTTTCAGGTATGTGGAAATTCAACAAGGGGATTGTTCTTCCCTTGTGTCCCCTAAAACTCTTGCTTATTTCACTATCAGTTCTAGCCCTGAATTTTCAATTATGAAGATATTGCTATCAGACCTTGTTTAATTTTTGAGGAATATTATCCTGTGCTAATTTTAGATGTTTTACACCAGTTTGTAACTAAAATGATGTCTGTTCCATTGAATGTGAATTTTAGCCCTAACTCTTGAAAATGGAAACTAGAATCCTGCATAAGTATTGAATTCTCAAAAATTGCTTGAATCTTTCAGAGTTGGGGGTTTCTATAATATTTTTATGTGTTAGAAACTCATTCAAATATATGTTAGACAATTTCAGTCAGAAAGTTCATATACTCAGAAATGTTAGCCTAGTCTCAATCAGATTTTTAGCAACCTCTGGGTTGACCAGAATAATGTCAGCTGATCAGTTTGACTACAACAATTCCCGAGGTGTCAGTATCACCTCCCAGTTATTAGAATCAGATCCAGAACTCAGTTTATTGGTCCACTAGGCGGTCATGACACTTTAGATAGATAGCTTTGACTAGCCTTAGGACCCTAATTAGATTACAGTTTGTTCTTGGATGGTTACGACACTTCTAGATAAGCAGCTCTGACCAGTCTAAAACTCAGTTTTAGAATCTGGTCCGATAAGACTCTTAGAGAACTTTCAGTTATATATCTTTGACTAGTCTTGGAACCCAGTTTCGAGCTATCAGCTTAGTATTCAGTTTAGGTATTCCAGTGGAAGCAGGACTTAGCACCGAGCGAACCGGGGTTCCAGCGCACCCAGATTTCCAGAACTATGTTGACAGCGTAGGTTACAGTATTTATTGGCTTGATTGTCCCCAGACTTTTGTCATCACCCAGTTCATGCCTTTATACTCTGTTAAGGTATATTGGGTCCTTCCGGTGGGGTGTATACATCGGACTCAAGGTTTAGCTCACGTGGTTATATGTTGGTTATAGACTCTCCCACTAGTCAGTTCAGTTCAATTCAGTTCAGTGCAGTTCAGTTTAGATCAGATCAGTCTTAGATTTAGAATATGCTTTGACCATAAGACAGGGTCTTTCAAAACACCCCAGTTATTTCAGTTATTCAGTTTAGTAGCTTTAATGGGTCATTACATGTCTCTCAGTTCAGCATTTCTTATTATTTACTTCTGTGTGTTATTTTCCTCTCACTTACTCAGTACATTCAAAGTACTGATGCATACTTTTATGTTTTATCATTTTATGATACAGCTGCAGGATCCCAGACTCAGCTTCGTTAGCCGATTGCTCATCGAAGACATCAGCCTTACTAGTTGGTGAGTCCTCATTCTCCGAGGATGAAGATTTATTGTCTGAGTTATGATTTCATTTCTTTCAGTTGGTTTAGAGCTAGCTGGGGGTTTGTCCCAGCAGTTCATCAGACTTAGTGGCTTTCAGACTTAGACTCAGTTTCAGACTTAGTTGTTTTCTTGCAGCCTTGTAGTTTGTTCTATTATTTCAATATTATGATTCAGTATATTTCTATCAAATATTTATATTCTTGCTACAAATTCAGTTGTATGTATTTTTGTTAGTCAGAGTACCAGTGTATGATAGACCAGGGGTTGACTTAGGGTTACTTGTGGCCTCAAGTACCGTGTTCTGTCCAGGGTGTAAACTTGGGGCGTGACATAAAAATTCATGATTTGATTGTCATAGACAATTCTTGCCAATGTATCATGAGCTTAGAAAAATAAAACATGTATTCAGAAAGAATGAAATTGGAAATGATTTGCCACCTCTAGCAATTTCAGGAGGGGAAATTAGGGAGAAAGTTTTTCATTTAGGTTACAGAAGTTACGCTTTCTAGACTTCCTAAATATGATTTTGGACATAATCAAACTAAATAGAGCATATTTTTATAGTTACTATTTTGGAAGGATAATCTTCTATGAAATAATCTTGATGTGATGCACATTGAAAAATTATTCTGATAATTTTTTCAATATAGTGATGGATGTTAAGGGCAAAACAAAAGATAATCCAAAAGCTAGAATAAACTTAAAGAAATATTGCAAGATAAATAAACTATGGTTGCAGGAATCACATAATAATAAAGTATTCAAGCTCAAATCAAGCTATTTATTTACATAGAATAAGAAAGGAGAGATTTCTGAGTGGGTTAAGAGTTTGAGGATACCTGAGAGCTTTGCTTTAAATTTGGAAAATCATGCAGATATGAATGAAGCAAAGTTGTGTGATATAAAAATCCATGATTGGGATATTTTCATTGAAATTTTGATTCCTATTGCATTTATCGGTCTACCTGATAGGATATGAAAATTAATTATAGAGGTAAGTTTGTTCTTCAAAGAATTGTATTCGAACACTTTGTGGGAGAGAAGCTTAGATTAGAATATTCTCTTCATTACCTCTAAGTTGGAGAAGATCTTTCCATGTGTTTTCGTTAATGTGATGAACCATCTTCCAATTCACCTCATACACGAGGCACACCTTGGGGGGCCAGTTCAATACAGGTATATGTATCCATTTAAGAAGTATTGATGCTAACTAATAATCCTCATTAGTTAAGTTATTTTTTCTTAANATCCTCATTAGTTAAGTTATTTTTTCTTAACTTATTACTAATTGACATAAAATTATACAGGACTATTTGGCAAGTGCAAGAAAACTTTTAAATAAAGGTCTAAGTTTGAAGGATCTATTTGTGAGGCTTATCCTATAAGAAAAATTGCTTATATTTATCCTTAATATGATAAACCTTTCTTATACCATGCTAATGAGAACTCTTTTTTGTACAAAGCATGCAATACTTTGATGATAATTATATTTGGAACAAAGAGTTCAAAATTGACAATTTAATGTTGTTATTCAACTCAAGTTTGAATATATTTCCTAAGAAGCTTAAATCTAAATGGAGTGATTTATCTGAGGTAGTTGAAGTCACTCCCTATGATGCAATGTTCTTGAAGAACAAAGTAAAATTTTTAGAGTCAATGATCATCGGGTCAAGCACTACTTGAAAAGGTTGATGAGAACCAATTGGTGGCGGTTCTCTACTTTGACACCTCTTGATTTGATGATCAATCGCATGATGATGTTAACTAAGGCGCTACTTGGTAGGCAACTCAAGTCCGTATGCTTTGTTAATTTGTATATTTTGATTGATTTTTATTGTCTTAGTGTTAGTTTTGTTTAATGAAAAAAAGAAGGAAAGAAAAGAAAAAAATAACTGAGTTTCCGTACATAAGCATGAGTTAAGTACTCTAGTCTATGAAGCCTCTAATACATGATAGTTGAAAAACAATATCAGGACAAAACCTTAGCATACCCACAAAAATATAAATATATAAAGACATAAACTATCCCCAGATAAGGAGTGGGACTCGCCAACTTTAACTAAATACGAGATGAGATGCTTATGAAGAAAACCTACTGCCCAGTGTACCTGCACTTTCATCATAAAATATAGCTCCCCCAGTAAAGAAACGTTAGTATTATGGACTAGCACTAGATGATACGGCAGACAAAAATAATATAACATAGATAATAAGCTTAAGGAAATATATTAAACAGGAGATGTAGCTATAGGAACTGGAGGATACCTTTTATGGGTTCATTATGCATATCTTACATAAATACTATTGTTCTTAAACCTCTTAGGAATAACTCCATAGCTTTCTTTAGCATTTGGGACTATCAAGAATAACTTCGTAGCTTTCTTTAGCATTTGGAACTATTATTGTAACATTCTCTATCATTTAGGAATATCATGATAGCATTCTCTATCTTTGGGAGTTCTTGGTAATCATTCTTGAGGTTTAGGGTATCATGGTAACATTCTTTTACTTTTTTGGATATCATTGTACTATTCTTTATCTTTACGAATTCCTTGGTAACATTTTTTAGCTTTGGGGGATATACTGTATCCTGAGGCCTTTTTGTCAAATACAGTTTCTTATAGATATCTTGGATTGTTATCTACTATGTTGAGAGCCTTCGCACAGTTTCTTATTTATCTGGGAGGTTATCTACCACCCCCAAGGCCTTCATGTTATTTAAGCATGGTTTCATATTTATATGAGAGGTTATCTACCACCCCTGGGGCCTTCATGTTATGTAGGCATGATTTTATGTTTATATAATCTTACTCTTGTCATGAATGTCCATTCGCGTGAGTACTTGCTTTCTTTGGGGTTCATGATGCTTTAGCTATTTGGGGCGTTATACATTCCTTATTAATGCATACTTTACCATTCATGATCTTGTCAGCATTTTGGAAACCTTATACATATTTAAATTATATACTTCTTTGGTGGAACTAAAGGTGCTGTCCAAGTAATAAAATGATCATATGAAAGGCATATGGCAAATATCAAGTAGATGAAGTGAGCTTTAATAGAAATGGATGCAACAACAAGTATTCCATAGGCATTAAGACCATTTAAGGGAATTTTATGGATTCATATGTTGGAAATTATAGGCATGTGGTAATGAATACTCAAGGAAATACATGAATATGATCAACTCATCATTTATGGGACACACAATATTTCATGGATCATAAACGATCAAGATATCATAGAAACCGGATTTAAGGTTTTGGAGGATATCATGCCATATTAGGAAAAATAGATTTTATCCTTGCATTCCATAATATTTAGCTTGCAATTAATATAATGGAGCAACAATTCCTCTAAGGGTCAATCTACAATAATTACAAGGATATGAACTTCAATTAATATCAAGAAAATAAAAGTCAAGCTTGAAGAGGCTTTTGCCCAAACACCCGAAGGGTAATAGTATTTGAGTCCTCTAAGGGATGGGTTTTCCAACACCCACCTTATTCTACAGCTAAAATACAATATAGAAGATCATTTCTCCAGCGTTAAATCTAGCCACATTCCTCCTTAACTCAAAAACAGTTCCCTCACCCTCATATCCTAGGTCATAGTATGGAGTCATAACTTCCGGGAACCTTCCCATGAGACACACCTTTTAACAACTATATGGGGTCGATAAATTATCCATTCAAGAATATTAGAAGAGAAATTACCTTGGATATGGTAGTTCTTTCTCAGAGTCTATTCCTGAACACTAGAAACTCACCCTTGGCATCACTAGATAGGGATAAGGAGTTTGGGTGCTAGATTCTTGAACAAATGCATGAATTTAAGTTGTAAGATCACAAAAAATACTTAGCTAGGATTAGAAGGATAGGGGAGAGCTCTTTTGAGCAATTTTCATTGAGCAAGGGGTGAAAATGTGAACAGAAACCCAAAATTATGTTTTTAAAGAAGGCTAGAAACGTGATATATGGTCCATTGGTAGTAATATATAGGCCATATACATGATATATGGACCGTATATTGGACCTTAAATTGGCTCCCCTAAATTTCAAACACTGAATTATCAAGTACCTCACTAACAGGAGTTCAGAAATGAGATGAAGAAGATGACTTAAATTCATAAAAATTATGACATTATATTCTCCGCCACTCAGGTAAGGATGATGTGGTGGCTGATGCCCTTAGTAAATGGTTTATAGGAAGTTTGACACACATAGACATAGCAAGGAGAGATATGAAAAAAAAAAGGTTCTATTGTTAGCAATCCTAGAGGTCCGACTTTTGGACTCCTAGGATGACTGCGTGGTTGTTTAGAATAGAGTAGAGTCATAATTGGTGATAGAGATGAAAGTAATGAATTTTGATAATCCATTTGTATTGAAACTAAATGAGGGGATTCACATGCATAAGATGACAAATTTGACTTAGGGGGAGATGGTGGTACCTTGAGGAAATAAGGCAACTATGTATTCCAGGTTTTAATGGGCTTCACAAGAGAATTATGGCAAAGGGACACACTTCGAAGTACTTTGTTTTGTAGGCTCTTCAAAATGTACCATGATTTTAAAGATATTTATTGGTGGAATGACATGAAGAAGAATGTAACAAATTTTGTGGCTATGTGTTAAAATTTTTAGCTAGTCAAGGTTGAACATCAGAAATCAGATGGCTTGGCTCAGAAAATATAAATCTCGTGTGGAAGTGGAAAATGATCAATATAAGATTTTGTGACAGGATTAGCTCACTTATTTAAAAATCATGATTTGATTTGAGTGATGGTGGGTCAACATACAAAGTTAGCCCACTTCTTTCCATTTAATATAACTGGCATAACTGAGAAGTATACCAGATTGTCCATACAAGAAATTGTTAGACCGCACCAAACTCTAGTTTCCATTATCTATGATCGAGGTTCCCGATTTATAACAAATTTTTGAATGTATTTTTAGAAGGATTTGGGTGTTCAATTTAACCTCAGCACATCTTTTCATCCCTTTTACTAATGGGCAGGTCGAACGCATGATTCAAATGCTATAGAATATATTAAGGGTTTGAACCATGGATTTCAAAGATATCAGGGATGATCACTTACTTTAGCTTATAGTAATTACTATCATGCCTATATCAAGATAGCACCATTCGAAGCTTTATATAGGTGGAGGGTGTGGATCTCCTATCAGATAGTTTAAAGTTGGTGAGACATAATTTCTAGGACAGGATTTGGTCTACCAGGCCATGGAAAAGTTAAGGTCATATACTAATGATTTAGGACTTCTCAAAGTCGACAAAAGTCCTATACAGATGTATGACAAAGAGATTTGCAGCTTGATGTTGATGATGGGGATTTCTTGAAAGTTTCACCTATAAAGACATCATGCAACTCAAAAGGAAAGAAAAGCTCAGTCCCAAGTTCTTTGGTACATATATAATTTTGTAGCGAATTGACCAAGTAGCCTATGAATTAGAATTTCTAATATAATTGATTGCAGTTCATCTAGTGTTTTATGTATCCATGTTAAGAAAGTGTATGGGTGATCTGTCACTTATTATCCCCATTGAGAGTTAGATATTAAAGATGGCCTGATCTGAAAGGAGGTTCCTATAGCCATACTTGACTAACAAGTTTGAAAGTTGAGCACTAAAAAAGTGGCCTATATAAATTATCACGATGAAACTAGCATGTTGAAGGAGCCACATGAGAAGCCAAAGAAGATATGAAAATGAGATATCTACATATGTTTCAAGAACACGAATAAAATGTTTAAGGTAATATTATATTCCTATTCCAATATGTTTCATGCACAATATTGTGCTTATGTCCAAGTTAATGTCATATTCATATTTCACGTATATATCATGCTTATGTACCCATGCTATGTTCCAGTCTTTAGATGTATTTCTCATATGACGTCGATGTGTAGATATAAGGGTAAGATATGATACGAGGTACTCTTATGATGATTTGTAAGGACAAGAGGAGTTGTGATTATGCTTAATATCCTTCTACTTTGATTCATTTTATACGATGTGTATATTGATGCCTAGTGGGGCTTGTGTATATGAATAAAGCTCAACCGAAATTCTTGAAAAATTCTAGAGTTAGTATGTTTAGAGCCTTTCCCCACATTAATTCGAGAAAACAAATTTTCCAAGGGGAGATGACATAACGCCATGTACTTTTGGGCTAAGTTTGAAGGGAAGTAATGTGAGTAAATGGATCCAAACTCCAGAGAATTTAAGTGTGCTCAATTGTAAAGTCTAGTTTTAGTCATGAAATAATTGTGCAAGGGATTGAGATTGAAAAGAACTAAGTTTGAAAATCTAGACTGAAATGCATGTCACAAAAGTCACATATAATCCATATGTGGAGTTGGTAAACTTAGCTTCAGTTGTTAAGATGTGAGATCACATACTTTTCCGCATGTTGAGGTCTGAAAATATTAGATATTCATGTTGCCGGTGTCCAGATGCAAAGAAACATACGGACCACATGTTAGTATTATATATTGAAGATCAAATGTGTGTGGAGGAAATTTTTTTGGGAGTTAAAGTTGGCCACTGTATGTCTCCTGTTGACTGGGCTATGATGAATATACAATTTTTTCTAGAAATTTCATTTCATTCAATTTAAACTCGACCGGAAGCTAGTTTTCTCTCCTCTTCTGATCATCCCCCAACATTGAAGGTAAGATACTTCTAACATTTCTTAGTAAATTCATCCCCTATTATGTGAATCTTAACATGCCTCTTCAAATTTTAGTAATTCCTAGGGTTTCTCCCAAAAGCTCAAATTGAAGAATTATTTGATATAAGTTTTCTCTCCAAGCTACATTTATTGGCTTATATCATTTATCTAATCATGTTTTTGCATTGATGGGATGATGATTAGAATTTATTGAAAGAGATGATGGGAAAATGGGGGAACAGTTTCGTGAATTCTTATATTGCTTGGAGATATATGATTGACCTCGTAGGAGAATTATGCATTGTGGTCGACATGAATAAGGGTGTGAAGTAGAAAGCATATCATTGATGATATTTATAGAGCTTTAAGCTTGCGCGCTGTGTATTTGGAGAAATGCCAAAGTAGCCTAATCTTGAGCATTTTTTTTTGCTTAATATAATCCTAGTTCCCTTGGTATATATCTGCTATGTATTAAAGTCGTAAGTTCTGATGATCAAATATTGTAGTACTCATTTAAGGTCGGAATTGAGTTATGTAAGGATATCCTCCTAAAATGAAAAGTCTACTAACCCGAAGTGTATTTGTGGTTTTGTTGTCAGTTATTACTTGAATTATATGAAATTGTGTTGATTAGCTTCTTTATGGGATAAACATGCTTAAGTTCATGAATTTCACAAAGAACGTGCTCCCAT
The DNA here is from genome assembly GCA_018107945.1 of Datura stramonium. Lineage (NCBI taxonomy): Eukaryota > Viridiplantae > Streptophyta > Magnoliopsida > Solanales > Solanaceae > Datura > Datura stramonium. Next base: position 74,773 of record JACEIK010001979.1, read on the forward strand.
GACATGGCTAGTAAAGTATAAATAATACATTTATGTATTGTATTGCATTTTAGAACTCGAATACATGATTAAATTAGCAAGTTAATGATGCATCTGTTAGTTGCCTTTAGGTGATTTATACTCCAATGCTATGATATTAGCTGAATCAGTTAATGTGTCTAAAATGTCTCAAGAGCAATGGTAGAAGAGAACTAATGTTGAAAAAGGTTATTATCAAGAGTATAAATCTTGCGCCTTGAGTAGTAATTGAATCTTACCCGTGTAGGATCATTGAATCTATAGTTTTTATTCTGAATTGATATAGCCTGGTAGTGGGAGGGATTACTCACAATGTATGACCCATGATGAACTGATATTGTCATATAGTGGAGGAGACTACTTGCCATGTATAACCCATGGTGAATTGATGTTGTCTGGTAGTGGATCGGAGGAGACTATCTTCCTTTTTACGAACCATGGTAAATTGTTTGAGATATACGATCTCTATGACAAAGATGATTTAAGAACTCCTTGTGGTTATATGAAAAGTGTTGCCAATGTTAGGCAAAGACTTAAAAGATTATAAAAGAACCTATGTGTTACTCTGGCGTACATATGTACATGCTTTATGACATTCTCTTAAGTTTCGGCTATGCTTTATCAAGTGAGTACTTTTTTACATTACTCGTGTATTTTTTATTCGAGACACTGAATTTCACGATGTAAGTTCAGATATTTAGTGAAAAATAGAGTTCAGCACTAGGCTTTCCCTACTTCCAAGCTTCTATTAGTGAGCTCCACTGGTCAGTCGGGGAAAAATTGATGCATTATGCTTATTGAGTTATTTGAGAACAAGGGGGCATTGTCCTAGTAGTTCTACTATTTATATTATGCCTTAGAGGCTTCTAAGTGGCCATGTCATGTAAATATTTTGGGTTATTCCCTAATATTACTCAATGTGGTCCACATACTCATGTTGCTTTTGAACTAAATATTCCATGTATATAAATGAAGCATTTCTAATGAGAATTATATCTATAACTTCATTTCATATCAATTTCATGTATGCCTCATGTTCAGAAGTCCATATAGAGTTGGTCAAATGATCGAGTAAGACACCAAGTGTCTGTCCGCTCCTACCAAGGTTTAGGGCTTGACATGATAAGGGTTCAAGTTATTTTCAGAGAAAAGTGTTAGAAATTTTGGATAATCTGCAAAAACGGTTATCGGTAGATTTAAAAATAACGTTTGAGGCTAAAGGTGTAACTTGCTTGTAAAATGAGAATGTTATACTTTGTTTGAATTGCGGTTACTCATGGTCTCATAATGTACGATATTGTATTGTATGATATTTATACTGTCTTGTAATGTAAATATTATGTTTGGATAGACTGTATCGTTTGCTGTTGTTTAATAATATTTTTATTATTTGGTTTGACTATAT